>WNWK01005512.1:29028-119619 GCA_009830355.1 Cherax destructor | reverse complement strand
CAATCTGAGCAACTGAAAACTACGACTGGATTACATCGTCTTTACATCTCTATCTTTTCTAACTCCCTGTACTGCCTGAATTAGCCTACTGTGTAGGCGAATCGTTTCGGAATAAAGTTACCAGTGTCTTATTCACAAGTCGGTAAAAACCCTTATGTACCACAATGCCAGTCGAAACTAATCTTCGTAGCGTGACTCCAGACGACATTAACCTACCTCATTATGTAGGTGCTTACCCTCCTGGAGACATGCATGACTGCGGCGCACCGACCACCGTGTAAGAAGGCCACCGAGTCCGAAGCAGCAGAAGGCGTCAGGTGCTGTGACGCAGGAGGATACTGTGCCACGACCTCTTCCTGGTGCTGCCGTCTTCAAGAGGGCGGCTGTCTTGATGCTGCTGAAGAGTCTTGATCATAAGGAAATGAGCCGTTTATTCATTTTCTTGGCTCAGACTTTATTTCATTCCATTCCAAAAACGCTGCAAGAACTTTAAAATAATAATAATAATAATAATAATAATAATAATAATAATAATAATAATAATAATAATAATAATAATAATAATAATAATAATAATAATAATAATAATAATAATAAAAAGTAATAATAATAAAAAATAATAGTAATAAAAATTTTTAAATAATAATAATAATAATAATAATAATAATAACAAAGCATCTGGCGTAGACCAAAGAACAATAAAAATTTAACAAGTTTAAAACCGCAAAATTTAATTTCCACTTTCTTACATTTTATTCTTTTGTGTACAGTGTGTGTACTCACCTAGTTGTACTCACCTAGTTGTGGTTGCAGGGGTCGATTCACAGCTCCTGGCCCCGCCTCTTCACTGGCCGCTACTGGGTCACTCTCCCTGCGCCATGAGCTTTATCATACCTCTTCTTAAAGCTATGTATGGAGCCTGCCTCCACTACATCACTTCCTAAACTATTCCACTTCCCGACCACTCTGTGACTGAAGAAATACTTCCTAACATCCCTGTGATTCATCTGAGTCTTCAACTTCCAACTGTGTCCCCTTGTTGCTGTGTCCCATCTCTGGAACATTCTGTCTCTGTCCACTTTGTCAATTCCTCTCAGTATCTTATATGTTGTTATCATGTCCTCCCTATCTCTCCTGTCCTCCAGTGTCGTCAGGTCGATTTCCCTTAACCTCTCCTCGTAGGACATACCCCTTAGCTCCGGGACTAGTCTTGTTGCAAACCTTTGCACTTTCTCGAGCTTCTTCACGTGCTTGGCAAGGTGTGGGTTCCAAACTGGTGCTGCATACTCCAGTATGGGCCTAACGTACACAGTGTACAGGGTCCTGAACGATTCTTTATTAAGATGTCGGAATGCTGTTCTTAGGTTTGCTAGGCGCCCATATGCTGCAGCAGTTATTTGGTTGATGTGCGCCTCAGGAGATGTACCTGGTGTTATACTCACCCCAAGGTATTTTTCCTTGATTGAGGTTTGCAGTCTCTGGCCCCCTAGGCTGTACTCCGTCTGCGGTCTCTTTGCCCTTCCCCAATCTTCATGTGTGTATGTGTGTGTTAGTTACCATTTTGTCCTAGGCACATGTCGATTAAACACTAGGCCTGTTGTATATATGTGTGTGTGTGTGTAACGAAACACTTCGAAATGTTTCGGCCCCGCCGGGAATTGAACCCGGGCCCTCCGTGCGTGAAGCAAGAGCGCTAGCCACCATGCCATCGGGGTGTGTATGTGTGTGTGTGTGTGTGTGCGTGTGTGTGTGTGTATGTGTGTGTGTGTGTGTATGTGTGTGTGTGTGTGTACTCACCTAGTTATGGTTGCAGGGGTCGAGTCACAGCTCGTGTGTGTGTGTGGGCGCGCGCACGCATTTTCAGGGAAAGCAGGGCTGGTGGAAGCTAGGAAGGAGATGCTGCTTCCTAGAGAGAAGGGGATTCATCTCTGGAACAAGAAAGGCGATACCAGCCACGATAAAGACACCCAAGTGTTGCACTAGTGTCTGATTCATCAATCTCTTGGTTCTCTGAACCAGTTATCTATATTCACCAGCCGTAACTACTGGAAATGTTCTGCAAGAAAAGATTGAAGATGAGAGCAAAGAAGGGTGAAGAATATGATGTCGGAACTATCAATTGCTTCACAGTTTTCCCGGTCGAGTGTGGTTCAGTGATCGAGGAGGTCACGAGAGCAGCCTCCAGTCCGTGTCGTAGGTGACTGATGTGATATATGGACAGGGCTTTCTGTAGAAGAGATAGAAAAGGGAGGCTAGAGGGTGTGTTTTTTCTGGTATGTTTGGAAATATCATTAATAGTAATGGGAAATGGAGAGACAATAATGTTGGGTAACATTGGAGAGAGGACCTGCTCGCCATGTACTGAACAACGACATTTATAATTACAAAAAACGGAAGGATCTTCGTCATATATGACATTTTGCCGTTAAAGGAACTTGGCTGTGAATGGTTGTCCAAAGCAAATGGTGATAATTGTTGGTTGGACAAATACTGTAAGGACATTGCAATACTATTTATTGATATCGGAGCACTGCTGTAGCAGGAATGACATGCAAGCCCGGGAGATGCATTTATCTAGCCAAGACAGGACTCGCAGCAATGGTTTTAAGTTGGAAAAATTCAGATTCAGGAAGGATATAGGTAAGCACTGGTTTGGTAATAGAGTTGTGGATGAGTGGAACAAACTCCCGAGTACCGTCGTAGAAGCTAAAACGTTGTGTACTTTTAAAAATAGGCTAGATAAATACACGAGTGGGTGTGAATTGGACCTGACTAGCTTGTGTTGATGGGTCTGATGCCGTGCTCCTTCCTTAAGTGGGTGTGACCTGCCCTGACTAGCCTTGGGCCGGTGGATGACTTGGACCTGCCTCGCATGGGCCAGTAGGCCTGCTGCAGTGTTCTTTCTTTCTTATGTTCTTATGGCAATAGAGGGCGCTGTTGCTTTTAATTGGCTAAGAGGAGTTGCATAATAGTGATTTTGTATGGCGTGTGTTGAATGAAGACGAATGTCTCATAAGAGAGAGATGAGATAAGGTCCACCTGCCATGAAGGTCTGCCATTGCTCTAGGCAGATGATACAGTCATTTCTGCTTCCCCCATACCAAAAGACACATAAGAAAAGAGGACTACCGAAGATGTCCTGTTGAACCATGCTACGGAGAGCCCAATAACAGGAGGCCTGGTTGATTTTTTCGCAGAAAGTGAGAAAAATGATCCTAGGAACCATCCGCAAGTAAAACTAATCTTTTCCATTCACATATCAATCCAACATATTCTTATTTACACAAACCAAGAGTATGACTATTCTTTTGGCTTGGCAAAAGGCGAGGCCACGGTGTCGTCATTGTGTTATGTGTTTGAGGAACTAACTGTCAAGATACCTCAGTAAAGCAAATCTTTTGAATAGTTTTAAAAATAAGTTGGACAGATGAGTAACAGTGGTTTGGTGTAAATAGGTCTGGTCTTCCATATACCGAAGTAAACCCTTAGATAGTTTAACATTTTCCTTGAATATAACACTGCTAATAATCCTAACCTCCGTTAAATTTCCAGAATCGTTCGTGATTCAGCTTCGCTTCGTGATGTAGTGGCAGAAGTGTTTCGTGGGGAAGTCCTGAGCACAAAACCCCGTGGTGAGCAAAAGCAATTATTTCCACACAGCGCCAAGGCAATTACCCATCCCTCCCTCTTTCTTGCTTGTCTAATGAGAACACGAAGTGGCTCAGCATTTGTGCTTTAGTTGGGAACACCGCCCCTCTTTATAAATGGGCTCACATCCAGTGTACCTACTTACTAAATTTGAGAAAACTTGCAATTGTAAGTAAAACTTTTGGCTATTGTTGTTGTTTGTGTGTGTGTGTGTGTGTATTTGCCAGTGAAAGTGTCATTTCTCCGTGTGTTTGCGTCTGCACGTGTTATTGTTATGTATTTGTGTGTGCGGATGTAATTTTTATGTTTGAATGTGCACGTTTTATTGCGTTGTGAGGAATACACACTCATAAGTATTTTTACAGGCAAGCCAGAAAAGTTGCCCAGTCGATTTTGAAGATATTTTAAGGCATCACTCTGATTCAAGTTATTAACCAAATTAATAATGTAATACAATGCAAAAAATATATAAAATGGCAATACATACTGAAAAAAAATCACAAGCTTATTGCTGTAGCAGTTTGGTAGAGTAATAAGTGAAATTTAAACACGGAGCTGGAGTGCAAGAATCCCTCACACTGCTCGTCACACCTTGAACCAGTCGTAAATTCAGTCAGAGTTATGTTTATGGAAGAGCCAGAGGCTGTAGCAACCACACCACACACTCTATACAACACCACGCCGTATCACTCCAGAGGTTGTAGCAACCACACCACACTTTTCATACCACCCCGTGTTACTCAGAATGTAGGAACTATACCACTCTCTGCCTTACACACCACCCCGTGTCACTTAATAAACAGTGGATAGGACTCAACACCCGCCTTCCAGGTGTGTGTTAGCTTCAGTATCGCTTTAAGGACATAAGAGTCCTTGTACGGTGTGAATGAGGACTAGTGTCATGTGATAGTCTTGTGACATACCTGTGGCCAGTTTCAAGAGCTTTTTCACCCTACCAGCCAGGCCTGAGGCCGAAGTACAGCCCATTAAACGACAAGGAATTCCACTCTGAATGTCAAGTTAGGATACACCAGCATGCAACCGCAAGAAGGAAAACCTAAAGACACGCCTCGGCTGCAAAGAGGCAACCCAGTGACACTTCTCAGCTGCAGAGAGACAACCCAGTGACACTTCTCAGCTGCAGAGAGACAACCCAGTGACACTTCTCAGCTGCAGAGAGACAATCTTAGATCAGCAGCTTTATGAGCGCCAAGAAGAAAGGAACTGATCAACGCGAAGAAAGAACCTAAGAATAAATCTACGACGATGAAGCACAACTCAAATGCCAGGCTGCTGGAAAACACAAAAGATTCTACAAGTTACACAACAAACACTGACCACACCGACATCAAGACCATCGGCCATTCACCACACAGATAGCAATACTCTAATCAAGATCTTAACCTGCGTTAGCAGCACGATGAAGATCCTTTGGAGCAGCGATCAGAGAAATATTCAAACTAAATAACTTCGGTGAGAGGAACTTTCCTGAACAGGATGTGATATGCACCAAGTAATCTTCCCTGAAGGACCCCAAAAAAACAAACAACCGGCACCTGCGGTACATGCAGTGGAGAGCTCAGACGTACATGCAGTGGAGAGCTCAGACGTACATGCAGTGGAGAGCTCAGACGTACAAGCAGTGGAGAGCTCAGACGTACATGCAGTGGAGAGCTCAGACGTACATGCAGTGGAGAGCTCAGACGTACATGCAGTGGAGAGCTCAGACGCACATGCAGTGGAGAGCTCAGACGCACATGCAGTGGAGAGCTCAGACGTACATGCAGTGGAGAGCTCAGACGCACATGCAGTGGAGAGCTCAGACGTACATGCAGTGGAGAGCTCAGACGTACATGCAGTGGAGAGCACAGACGTACATGCAGTGGAAAGCTCAGACGTACATGCAGTGGAAAGCTCAGACGTACATGCAGTGTAGAGCTCAGACGTACATGCAGTGTAGAGCTCAGACGTACATGCAGTGGAGAGCTCAGACGTACATGCAGTGTAGAGCTCAGACGCACATGCAGTGTAGAGCTCAGACGCACATGCAGTGGAGAGCTCAGACGCACATGCAGTGGAGAGCCCAGACGCACATGCAGTGTAGAGCTCAGACGCACATGCAGTGGAGAGCTCAGACGCACATGCAGTGTAGAGCTCAGACGCACATGCAGTGGAGAGCTCAGACGCACATGCAGTGGAGAGCTCAGACGTACATGCAGTGGAGAGCTCAGACGCACATGCAGTGGAAAGCTCAGACGTACATGCAGTGGAGAGCTCAGACGTACATGCAGTGGAGAGCACAGACGTACATGCAGTGGAAAGCTCAGACGTACATGCAGTGGAAAGCTCAGACGTACATGCAGTGTAGAGCTCAGACGTACATGCAGTGTAGAGCTCAGACGTACATGCAGTGGAGAGCTCAGACGTACATGCAGTGGAGAGCTCAGACGCACATGCAGTGTAGAGCTCAGACGCACATGCAGTGGAGAGCTCAGACGCACATGCAGTGGAGATTTCAGACGTACATGCAGTGGAGAGCTCAGACGCACATGCAGTGGAGAGCTCAGACGTACATGCAGTGGAGAGCTCAGACGTACATGCAGTGGAGAGCACAGACGTACATGCAGTGGAAAGCTCAGACGTACATGCAGTGGAAAGCTCAGACGTACATGCAGTGGAAAGCTCAGACGTACATGCAGTGTAGAGCTCAGACGTACATGCAGTGTAGAGCTCAGACGTACATGCAGTGGAGAGCTCAGACGCACATGCAGTGGAGAGCTCAGACGCACATGCAGTGGAGAGCTCAGACGCACATACAGTGGAGAGCACAGACACACATGCAGTGGATAGCTCAGACGTACATGCAGTGGAGAGCTCAGACGTACATGCAGTGGAGAGCTCAGACGCACATGCAGTGTAGAGCTCAGACGTACATGCAGTGGAGAGCACAGACGTACATGCAGTGGAGAGCTCAGACGCACATGCAGTGTAGAGCTCAGACGTACATGCAGTGGAGAGCTCAGACGTACATGCAGTGGAGATCTCAGACGTACATGCAGTGGAGAGCTCAGACGTACATGCAGTGGAGAGCTCAGACATACATGCAGTGGAGAGCTCAGACGTACATGCAGTGGAGAGCTCAGACGTACATGCAGTGGAGAGCTCAGACGTACATGCAGTGGAAAGCTCAGACGTACATGCAGTGGAGAGCTCAGACGTACATGCAGTGGAGAGCTCAGACGTACATGCAGTGGAGAGCTCAGACGTACATGCAGTGGAGATCTCAGACGTACATGCAGTGGAGAGCCAGACGTACATGCAGTGGAGAGCTCAGACGTACATGCAGTGGAGAGCTCAGACGTACATACAGTGGAGAGCTCAGACGTACATGCAGTGGAGAGCTCAGACGTACATGCAGTGGAGAGCTCAGACGTACATGCAGTGGAGAGCTCAGACGTACATGCAGTGGAGAGCTCAGACGTACATGCAGTGGAAAGCTCAGACGTACATGCAGTGGAGAGCTCAGACGTACATGCAGTGGAGATCTCAGACGTACATGCAGTGGAGAGCTCAGACGTACATGCAGTGGAGAGCTCAGACGTACATGCAGTGGAGAGCTCAGACGTACATGCAGTGGAGAGCTCAGACGTACATGCAGTGGAGAGCTCAGACGTACATGCAGTGGAGAGCTCAGACGTACATGCAGTGGAGAGCTCAGACGTACATGCAGTGGAGAGCTCAGACGTACATGCAGTGGAGAGCTCAGACGTACATGCAGTGGAGAGCTCAGACGTACATGCAGTGGAGAGCTCAGACGTACATGCAGTGGAGATCTCAGACGTACATGCAGTGGAGAGCTCAGACGTATAACCAAGCAGACGCATAACACCGATCACATTAAAATTACGGAACTAAGGAACGGAGTGCAAAAATCAGCGCGAATCCTATTTAGAACACCTGCTTTTGTCCTCTATGATTTCAAAACTCCTACACACCTACTAGAAGTTTTAACCACCCTCCCTCTAAAACAAATTAGGCAACTTACTCTTTCTTATTCCATTTTTTTAGTATCTGTCTATCCACTCTCAAACCTTATTATTTTTTCCATTAATTCATTTAACATTCAGTGGCGAGTGGATCCCAGATTTCCAATCTAGAGGGAACTTGACCTCTTGTACACCTCCTCTCATCTCTCAGCATCCTATGTGCTACATCATCTCTCAGCATCCTGTGTGCTACATCATCTCCCAGCATCCTATGTGCTACATCATCTCTCAGCATCCTATGTGCTACATCATCTCTCAGCATCCTATGTGCTACATCATCTCTCAGCATCCTGTGTGCTACATCATCTCTCAGCATCCTATGTGCTACATCATCTCCCAGCATCCTGTGTGCTACATCATCTCTCAGCATCCTGTGTGCTACATCATCTCCCAGTGAGGTGCATCGCTCCAGGTGTGCTACATCGCCCCCACTGCGCTACATGACCTCCTCAGTGCGCTACATGACCTCCTCAGTGCGCTACATGACCTCCTCAGTGCGCTACATGACCTCCTCAGTGCGCTACATGACCTCCTCAGTGCGCTACATGACCTCCTCAGTGCGCTACATGACCTCCTCAGTGCGCTACATGACCTCCTCAGTGCGCTACATGACCTCCTCAGTGCGCTACATGACCTCCTCAGTGCGCTACATGACCTCCTCAGTGCGCTACATGACCTCCTCAGTGCGCTACATGACCTCCTCAGTGCGCTACATTGCTCCACTTTGCTATCCCAAGAAACGTTTTCAAAAGCTGTAATTGTGAAAAGGAAAATTGTGATAATGATAATCATTCACCGTCTTTGGTCTGATTACTGTCTATTAATGCGTCTCCAACACTTTACTGGAGCTCAAGAAAACTGTAGGGGATCTCATGGATGCTGTAGTTGATATCATGGATGCTGTAGTTGATATCATGGATGCTGTAGTTGATATCGTGGATGCTGTAGTTGATATCATGGATGCTGTAGTTGATATCGTGGATGCTGTAGTTGATATCATGGATGCTGTAGTTGATATCGTGGATGCTGTAGTTGATATCGTAGATGCTGTAGTGGATTTAAGGAATACTGTTAGTGGCTCTCATGGATGCTGTAGTAGATATAAAATAATATTGTAGTGGATCTTAGAGATACTTCTTCTTCCCACCTCTCCTACAATACCACACCTTGAACGCAAGAGCACCCAGGGACGCCAGATGGTGGAGCGTGACCAGTCTAGATTAGATATTCAGATTTTGCCACCGAAATGGCTAGGTTATTGTGCACCCAAAAAGGCCTAGTGTGAGAAATTACATGCACGAGCTTCACAATTATTTTCAATACGTGTAATTTGGGTAAGATGCAATTAAGACAATTATTTCTCATCAATTTTTGTTACACCTCTATGGCAAGTGGGACTTAAGTCAGAATAGGTCGCAGGAAGGTGACTCCTCCGATGCCCACACTACTCAACCACACTCACACTAAGCGGGACCTAAAATTATTTAATATTTAAGAAAACCAGTAATTCTGGTTCAGTTGTATGTGTGGACTGTATCAATTGGGTTGGACTTGAGTGAAAACCGTGGTAGGGTCTATTACACTTGAAATCAACACTATAACAGCATATGGTGAACACGTTAACTAAATTCTTAATATTAACACTTACCAATTTGGACCACAGGTGGAACACACACCCTAACGCTACTTAGCCAGCTAGAAATACTAAGGCCAACGTAAAACTACTGTACAAAATAGGTGAGCGTTACTAATCCAAGGCGTGTGGTAGGGAAACCACCGGTGTTCTTCAGTATTTTCCAATTTTACCACTTTATTGTAGTGGTTTCACACATATTTTCTCCTTATTTTTGCAGTGGAGGACGTTGCTGCATTATTTAATCGTCGTCTGAGGTCGCTCCACTCAAATTTCGCCCCGATGACGTCCGATTCAATTCGACGGTTATTGTGATCAATCTTCCCCTAAATTTCCATTATGGCGTCCTCCTCTCTCTCTGCCGCTGCTGGTTATTTTTTCACTCGAAAATTAAATTTAGATCACCAGCAACACATTTTACACATTATTTACATTATTGAAATTTATACATAATAAATTTGGGAAAATTATGTCAAATTTTCCACACCTAGGAACTAGGCCCCCAAGAGGGTTTACAGGAGTATATCTGGATTTATATCCACAGTTCACTTATCTGTTGCAAGCAAATTTAGGAAATTTTCTTAATATATCTGGTATCTTATTTTCATTAATAAGATATCTTGACATTCAGGAAAATGACTCCTGAAGCTTGGTGTTGGCCAGATGATGACTCCTGACGTTGGTGATGGCCAGATAATGACTCCTGACGCTTGGTGTTGGCCAGATGATGACTCCTGACGCTTGGTGTTGGCCAGATGATGACTCCTGACGCTTGGTGTTGGCCAGATGATGATTCCTGACGCTTGGTGTTGGCCAAATGATGACTCCTGACGCTTGGTGTTGGCCAGATGATGACTCCTGACGACGCTTGGTGTTGGCCAGATGATGATTCCTGACGCTTGGTGTTGGCCAGATGATGACTCCTGACGCTTGGTGTTGGCCAGATGATGACTCCTGACGCTTGGTGTTGGCCAGATGATGACTCCTGACGCTTGGTGTTGGCCAGATGATGACTCCTGACGATTGGTGTTGGCCAGATGATGACTCAGTAATTAAGCGACCGCTGGTGAAACGGGAATAACTTATCCACTTATTAAAAAAACAGAATCCCTACATAGTCTTGTGGTCAATGGTAAGATGCGTAGAGAGAATATGACTTTATTAAGGCAGATAACTCAGTGAGATAAAGCTTGATAAAGCTTTCATTTACCGAAATACCGATATTAATCAAGGCTTTCTCTGTCTACGTGTCTTTGAGTTACTAAGTCACTGTTTGAGTAATTATCTTTCATAACCCCACAGCTCCCTAAAATTAATAAATTAAGTCACCCAATGTGATGATATTCTCTGGGATCTTCAAGAAACAAAAGCATTTCTTCTTCAATTTCTTTTACCCCTAGACGGGAGACGGACGCTGTCGCATTATTCTCTGTGTAAATCACTCTATCACAACTACCATGTCCTTCTCACGCAACGTATGTATCCTAAAAATTCTCTCACCGTGCTTGCTGTTTTGTTTCCACTAGTGATCAGAGTATTACAGTAAGAAGACAAATGATTGCCCACAATTTGAGGTAAATGACTGTGAATGCATTCAGGCTATGTATTGCTAGCCTCCTCTCGTACGTAACTTATACTTCAGGTGATGAAGGTCGACGAACCGAAGCGTCAAGAAAGGTGCACTAGGTGAATGAATTTGTTCCCATTTCCCTCAGGATGTCACTTGTACTCCGGTATTTGCGACTCTGTTTCCGAGTACTGAACGTACTCCCCTCGTACGCACTCGACGCTTCTTTAATTGCCTCACCTCTCAGAAGTTACAATGAGTATTAAGTGTCTTGTTTTCACCGTGTATCCGGGTACATTCTGGCGAACTGACGAGAGAACATGATGATCGTGCGGGGAGGAATATCCTGAGGTATAAACATCGTTTTATGCCGTGCCCCTGGGTATAATTTGGGTACAACTGCTGCAGCTACTACTGCTGCTATTTATGGTACTACTACTAGTACTACTACTACTATTACTACTACTATTACTACTACTACTAGTACTACTACTATTACTACTACTACTATACTACTACTGCTGCTACTACTACTACTAGTACTACTACTACTACTATACTACTACTACTACTACTACTACTACTACTACTACTAGTACTACTACTAATACTATCAACATTATCGCTATTAAAGATTAAAAAGACACAATACAGTGACTGTAACAATACACAAATAACCCGCGCATAGGAGACTGAAACTTATGACGACGTTTCGGTCTGACTCGAACCATTAACTAGTCACACAGAAGCGCGAAGGGAAGAGAGTGAAAAATATACGAGATTAAGGCAAGGAACGGGAGTGATAGAATTGGAGAAAGGAGTAGTAATAATGTAGTAGAAGCAGTAGTAGTAGCAGTAGCAGTAGCAGTAGTAGTAGTAGTAGCAGTAGCAGTAGTAGTAGTAGTAGTAGTGTGACTCGGACCGAAACGTCTTCAAAATTTTCAGTCTTCTAAGCTCGGGTTATTTGTATTATTATTATTATTATTATTATTATTATTATTATTATTATTATTATTATTATTATTATTATTATTATTTGTAGTAGCAGTAGTGTTACAGTTATTGTTGATATTATTATTTTTTTGTTGTACATGGTAAAAGTGTGGTTTGTTATGAGATGTGCTGGTGCCTGCCAGCTGTGAGCGAGGCGCTGACACACCTTCCTACCCTCCTCCTCAATACTCCCCATAAAGAAATCATAATGCACAGAGACGGCGAGAGAGACACACGTTCCTCGCCTCTGTGTGTATGTGTGTGCGTAGCTGTCTGCAAGACGCATTGCAACAGCTGCACGAAAGCTTATCGACACTTAGTGAGGAGCAGCTCACACCTGCTTCACAGATCACACCAAGAAAAGGCCGCCTAACGACACCTAACAGTCTGCTTGATCACATTACCAGCATATTATTCCTATCAGGCACACAGACCATGGTAAGTCCCGGATCCACCAGTGTCAAGTTCATCACAAAAGATTCCGTATTCACCCAATTTGTTACGTTCGTGAACCTGTGAAATATTAGATATTGTCCACAGCTTTATGGTAAATTCTGAACTCTACTGTTACTTGTGAATTAGTATTTTTATAAAAGGGAATGAGTTTTTTTTTTTTGGTGAATATGACAATGGTAAACAATATTGACAATCTGATGAGTAAAATATATGTGCAATAGCTAGGTTTCTTTGCTCCGAAACGTTTCGCCTAGACAGTGGGCTTCTTCAGTCTAATACAGAGGAGGCAGCAGAAGCAGTGGTGATGTAGACGACTTAGTTTTCAGGTGTGGTCAGTCCCTCAGGAAATAGTATGGAACAATGTCACATTATTCCAGACTATGGAGGCATAACTCATCTCCAGGCTGAGGGACTGACCACCTAAGAACTAAGTCTTTGAGGATGATGGACTGATTACATCGTCTCAACATCTCTGTATTCGTCTAAAGAAGCCTACTGTATAACGTTGAATGTAGTAAGGAATGTAACGTCTGTCATCGCCAGTAGTAAGAAGCAAATGACTACTGACAACTTTGAGGAGAAATACATGACTGGAACAACACACAGATAACCAACAGGAGAGATAAACTTATGATAACGTATCGGTACAACTTGGTGGACTTAAAAGCACATGTGTCGGACCGTGCTGGTTATCTGTGTATAAGGACACCTTTCTATAAGACCTTTCGATCGTTGGACCTTGATCTTTTGAAGACACTTGAGGTGTTTGTGGGCCAAGAAATATATTCAATAAACACATCCATTTCTCTGTATTCCCTTTAATTTTATTTAATTAATCTCCATTATATTTTCAATAAAATTCTTGTTATTGTTTAAGGTTTATTCTTAATAACTCAGCATTATTTTTATTAATATAGTTGTAGAAGCAGTGATTTTAGTAAGTAATAGTAGTCATTGTAATAACCATTAGTAGTAGTAGTACGAGTAGTGGTAGTATTAATAGTACAAGTAGTGGTAGCAGTAGAAGAAGTGAATAGTGATATACAAATATCCATCACTCTGACACAGTATCTTCACTCATTACAGAAGTTGTGTGTGGTGGTTTGCGTGGCAGTGACTGTGATGGAGGTAACAGTGACTGGGGTGGGAGTGACAGTGACTGGAGGGGGCGGGGACGCTCCAGAGACATTATTCACGAAGGCTGGGTCAACATGGCAGCCAGACTACTCCCAAAACAAGTTACTCACTCTCATCATCAAGGATGATCACAGCCACAATCACAACACTAGCCCTCACAACCACACCTCCAGCCCCCACAACCACACCTCCAGCCTCCACGAGCACTCCACCAGCCTCCACAACCATTCCACTAGTAACCATAACCAAGGCATCTTCTTCAGTATAGTAAATAGTAACGGTAATATTCACAAATTACTGGAGGAGTTCGTCGGCACAAGCGTCTTAGACAAGGTTACTCTATATTTCTTCAACAAACTGGGTGCATCTGAGAGTCAGAGTTTCGGGTCGACCAGTGTTGTGAGAGACACTTTCTCTCAAGACCGTGCTTTCCAGCACTCCACCTACCATCAACCTCATACTGCAGAGGACTCAGCATACCATCAACCTGACAACAACTGGTAAGATATTGATTGATGTCTTTTCTCTTCGTTATGACCATTTATCACTGTGGTTTTTTTTAATGTTATCTCTCTTTATTTAGCTATATTTTAATTGTGATCTGCGTCCACAAAAGAAAATAATTATGATTAGTCACCCTCCGTGACCAAAGTACGGCTCAGTACAGCATTAAACAACACATATGGTTACAGAAAGAGGCATTTTTTTTATATAAAACCGAGAATGGCCAATGTTCTTATGTGGTTGATCAGTAGCAGACAAGGCAAGTGCGTCTACAACCTTTCTTCGCTGGTCACGTCTTCATTGTACACTTCAGGGTACTTAGGCGCTTTGAAACATCGGATTTAGCTTTTCTTACTGAATACAGCAATAATAATCTTTTAAAGTTCGTCCTATTAGGTTAAACATTATTTAATTAATTTAATTCATGTTAATCGCTAAACCCATGTGGGTCATTGAGCGCAAGACGTGGTGGAGGTTTGATCCTCCGTCTGGTGAACGCAAGACAGAACCGTATGACTCATATTATAAAAGGTTTTTAGTTTTCCCATGTTTTAAAGCATTATGCAGAATAATCTGTGACTGACTCACAAAAACTGATGTTAACCCATTTCAACTTCCTCAGGCACTACGGCAGCGGCGTAGCAACTTACGCTGAAGACTTCGACACCGGCTCTTCGAGCTACCCTCACGGCAAAGAGTATTATGAGATGCCCGAGAAAGGTGCTTGTTTAGACATGTACAGCAGCTACTACACTGGTCTCACCTGTGTTGATGTGTACTCTGCACTCTCCATAGCTGCCTTGGCCGTCCTCCTACAGTTTATCTTCTACTTCGGTGTTGCTCTCTTGTGCCCCACTGCCGGCAACAGAAAACTGGTGTTTAACGTCACTAACGACAACTTCGTAAAAGTGTCCTCGGTGCAAGGCAGTCAGACTCAGCTTCAGAACCAGAGTCAGGCCGAAAATCAGAATCAGAAACAGGAAGAAAATCAACATCAACATCAAGAACAGACGGAGTCTCAGACGCAGGCACAGCAGCAGTACCAAACCGAGAATCAGTATCAGGACCAGTCACAAACAGCAAGTGCTAGACGTTCCAGGAATCTCCGGCAAACCGGACGTCACAGCGTTAGAAACGAAGCTGACGAGCTTCACCAAGAGTTCATTCTAGCCTTGTCAGATGTTGACATGCAGGAGCATCGGGACCTAATCCAACCAAAATCCAAAGATATTTCTCAGCGTCATCGTAGTTTAGATAAGAACAAAATTAAAATGCTCAAACTAGATCAGCACGTCCCCCAAAATTCGGATTCCCCGGAAAACTCAGAAGAATGGTCTGAGTGGCCAAGAAGGGAGGAGAAGAAGAGGTCCTTCATGAAATCCAACTTAAATCTGCCAAATTTCAAGGAATTATTTACACCTTTACTAGACTGGAATGAATTTATTTTCCCTTCATTAAACTGGTCAAATTTTAGCATACCTTTAGGAAGATGGATTAATGTGAACCTGCCTTCAGTTGCCCTAGAAGATGACAGGCTACATCATTTGTTTTGTAAATTTGCTATAGGCTGAAAAATAATGTAATTTGTTACCTCTTATTATATTACTAATTATTATAATTATTGTATTACTAATTATTAAATTACTAATTATAATTATTATTATAATTATATTACAAATTATATAATTAACAGGGTAATAGTAATTATAAGCCGATATACTCACAATATTTTATAATAGTAGTGGTAGTGGTAGTAGTAGGGGGAGTATAAGTAATAGTAGGTTGGTAGACAAGAACCACCTAGGGAGGTGGTTGTTGTTGTGAAACGGAGACCTGTAAGTGTCTAGCACATGCAGCTGTGTCAGCACATGCAGCTGTGTCAGCACATGCAGCTGTGTCAGCACATGCAGCTGTGTCAGCACATGCAGCTGTGTCAGCACATGCAGCTGTGTCAGCACATGCAGCTGTGTCAGCACATGCAGCTGTGTCAGCACATGCAGCTGTGTCAGCACATGCAGCTGTGTCAGCACATGCAGCTGTGTCAGCACATGCAGCTGTGTCAGCACATGCAGCTGTGTCAGCACATGCAGCTGTGTCAGCACATGCAGCTGTGTCAGCACATGCAGCTGTGTCAGCACATGCAGCTGTGTCAGCACATGCAGCTGTGTCAGCACATGCAGCTGTGTCAGCACATGCAGCTGTGTCAGCACATGCAGCTGTGTCAGCACATGCAGCTGTGTCAGCACATGCAGCTGTGTCAGCACATGCAGCTGTGTCAGCACATGCAGCTCCTAGTGTTTGTGTCAGCACATGCAGCTGTGTCAGCACATGCAGCTGTGTCAGCACATGCAGCTGTGTCAGCACATGCAGCTGTGTCAGCACATGCAGCTGTGCAGCACATGCAGCTGTGTCAGCACATGCAGCTGTGTCAGCACATGCAGCTGTGTCAGCACATGCAGCTGTGTCAGCACATGCAGCTGTGTCAGCACATGCAGCTGTGTCAGCACATGCAGCTGTGTCCATGCAGCTGTGTCAGCACATGCAGCTGTGTCAGCACATGCAGCGTGTCAGCACATGCAGCTGTGTCAGCACATGCAGCTGTGTCAGCACATGCAGCTGTGTCAGCATGCAGCTGTGTCAGCACATGCAGCTGTGTCAGCACATGCAGCTGTGTCAGCACATGCAGCTGTGTCACACATGCAGCTGTGTCAGCACATGCAGCTGTGTCAGCATGCAGCTGTGTCAGCACATGCAGCTGTGTCAGCACATGCAGCTGTGTCAGCACATGCAGCTGTGTCAGCACATGCAGCTGTGTCAGCACATGCAGCTGTGTCAGCACATGCAGCTGTGTCAGCACATGCAGCTGTGTCAGCACATGCAGCTGTGTCAGCACATGCAGCTGTGTCAGCACATGCAGCTGTGTCAGCACATGCAGCTGTGTCAGCACATGCAGCTGTGTCAGCACATGCAGCTGTGTCAGCACATGCAGCTGTGTCAGCACATGCAGCTGTGTCAGCACATGCAGCGTGTCAGCACATGCAGCTGTGTCAGCACATGCAGCTGTGTCAGCACATGCAGCTGTGTCAGCACATGCAGCTGTGTCAGCACATGCAGCTGTGTCAGCACATGCAGCTGTGTCAGCACATGCAGCTGTGTCAGCACATGCAGCTGTGTCAGCACATGCAGCTGTGTCAGCACATGCAGCTGTGTCAGCACATGCAGCTGTGTCAGCACATGCAGCTGTGTCAGCACATGCAGCTGTGTCAGCACATGCAGCTGTGTCAGCACATGCTCGTGCAGACACACACACATCTCCTAATAGTTTTTGTTCTTATAGATCAGGGGTTCCCAACCTGGGGAGCACGCACCCCAATGGGGTGCGTGATGGGATTTCAGGACTCCGCCTAGAGGTCCACAACTCACCCTTGTGCAATCACAGCTCGTGGATTAAATCAAAATGATGTGAACTTCAAGACTCCGCTGATTGGCCCACACCATTAGGATAAAAGTGCCAACAATGGGTTATATCAATATGATTGGGGTCTTCAAGACTTCGCTGAGAGGACCACACTACACCATTACTATACATTGCCATTTAAAGCTGTAGAGTTTATTAAGCACCAGAGGGGCCGTCAGGACTCCGCCGAGAGGGCCCCTCTCCATCAAGATTCATCACAGCTTAGCTGTAGACTATGTGGAGTATTGAGTATGGATCCTCATACCCCACATTATTATAAATCCTAGCTATAGACTATAATGAGGAGATCTTCAGGATTCCACCGAGAGGACCCCTCATTATCAACATAAATCCTAGATTAATGTATAGGGTCTTCAGGACTCCACCGAGAGGACCCTACTAAAGCTAAGAAAAAAAAAAAACTTCTGCTACATGAGTGTCTTCAGAGGCATTGATCTCTCTAAGAGAAGAGCTAGTGAAGAGGGCACGATCCTCTTTCTCTTAATCCAAAGATTGGATCCCGAGGGTTCACAGTTGAGAACCGATGGGATTTCAGGAGGTACGACAAAAAGTCCCAATGAAAAGCACAATGCCGTTTATTTTACCAAAAACTTTTCTAATTGCTCAATTTATATTTGCATTTTATGCACTAAATTTAAAGCTGATTTTTTTTTATCTCAATTTGTTCGCTCGCAGAACTACATTTGGGTGTTGCCATGGGTGTTGCCATGGGTGTCGCCATGGGTGTTGCCATGGGTGTTGCCATGGTGAATTGACGATGAAGAGAGGGTGGTAAAAAGAAAAAAAAAAATTTGCTTATAAGAAGTTGTTACAGAGCAGAAGTGATATGCAGAGAGGGGGGGGAGGGTAATGTAGAACAAAAGAGAGATTTAAAAGAGTGGTGAGGGGGTAGAAAAGCAGAGCTAATGATAGTGGGTTTTTATGATTTGAAGTGCTGTTGGAGTGTGCTGAGGAGATTCTGGGAAACCTGTAAGCCGGACTTGATTCCTGGAGGTTGAAAGTACAGTGCCTGCACTCCGAAGGAGGGGGTGAAGAGGCGACGGTTTGGAAGGTCATATGAACTGTGATGTCGGCACCCTTCTGGTAAGACAGTGATTGAATGAATAACAGTGAAAATGTTTTCTTCTGTGTCGGGTCACCTATCATCGATGGGAGAAGGACAGTGTTAAAAAAATTAGCACTACTAGTAGTACCTGTGGTAGTAATAGTAGTAGCAGAAGTAGTAGTAGTACTAGAAGTAGTAGTTGTGGTAGTAATATGAATAATAGTAATGGTAGTAGTAGTGTTGACTTGCATAACTTAGGTAATATTTTAGATCAGATATGCAACTCAAAATTTTGCTGGACTAATTTTCTTGTTTGTTATTGTTGTTGATGTTGTTGTTGTATTTTGTATTAAATTGATTTAATTTGACCACCTTCGTATATTTGAAAAAATCAAATATCCTCAAACTTGTTTTTTGTTTGACTGTTTATTACAATTATTATTATTATTATTATTATTATTATTATTATTATTATTATTATTGAAGAATTGAGACACTTATGCAACATATGGGAATCTTTATTGAAGAAACGTTTCGCCACACACTGGCTTCATCAGTCCAATACAAAGCAGAAACGTATAAGGAGAGGAGGAGTTTGAGGTAATCAGTCCCTCGGCCTGGAATCGATGTGTTCAGTCCATCACTCTTGTAGGAAGTACAGCATAGGGCCAGAGAAGTGGCTTATATACTGCAGTCAGGTGAGTGGAAGCAGGAGGAGGCGGGGTCACAGTGGAACCATCCACTAGTGTAAGTAGGTCTTCGTCCAAAGGTTGGACAAGTGTTGAAGAATTCTTTGTATCAAGATCCCATGATGTTGCTGTGTCTCTCCTTACACCTTTCTCCTTTGTATTGGACTGATGAAGCCACTGTGTGGCGAAACGTTTCCTCAATAAAGATACCCAAGTGTTGCATATGTGTCTAATTTATCAAAAAGACCCATGTTTTTGTCCAGTTATCGCACAGAAATTAACCTTTCCACGTGTATTAACCGTATGAATAAACTGACAAATTTCACCAACACGACCTAAACCCATAATTTATCATCTTTCTGATAAGACGCATCAGCTATTAAACACTGAAGACGTTCAGAAGAGGAACACTCAGGTTACTTTACGGTCAAGTGGCTGTGTTTCAGTGGCGGCGCATTTAATCACCCCAGTCTCCTCTACTTCACTGCACGCAATTGGAATAGTGCCGAGTGCGGCATCAGTTGATAACTCAGGTAAATATTAGCGTTGAAGATTTGAAGGGAATCAGAAGAGGCATTAATAAGTTATCATATGGAAACTAATAACCAAATCAAGCCATACGTTTCTCTAAGACTGACCAGCTTTTAAAAAAAGTTTTAAGTTTAATGCACATAATACACAAATTTCAAACAATGGTCTTGACAGCACACAGATGCTATAGACATATAAAACAACATTAAGTTGATTTAACTTAGGATAACCAAATAATAATAATATGCAGTGGTACCTCGGTATACGTCCAGCTCCCAACTCGAACAATTATGTAAGTGTATTTTCGTAAGTGCTTTTGTAAGTGTATTTTTGGGGGTCTGAAACGGATTAATCTACTTTACATTAGTCCTTATGGGAACAAATTCGTTCGGTACTCGAAGAGATCGGCACTTGAACAGCCTTCTCGAATTAATTAAGGTCGTATACCGAGGTACCACTGTAATAATAATAATAATAATAATAATAATAATAATAATAATAATAATAATAATAATAATAATAATTTTTATTTCTACAAGTACATGTACAAGGTATACAGGCCTAGTTTACACCAATGACATTCCACTATATAGAAAGCCTCTGGTTATTACCTGGAGTTTACCTGGAGAGAGTTCCAGGGGTCAACGCCCCTGCGGCCCGGTCTGTGACCAGGCCTCATGTTGGATCAGAGCCTGATCAACCAGGCTGTTACTGCTGCCCGCACGCAGTCCAACGTACGAACCACAGCCTGGCTGGTCAGGCACCGACTTTAGGTGCCTGTCCAGTGCCCGCTTGAAGACAGCCAGGGGTCTATTGGTAATCCCCCTTATGTATGCTGGGAGGCAGTTGAACAGTTTTGGGCCCCTGACACTTATTGTGTTGTCTCTCAACGTGCTAGTGGCACCCCTACTTTTCATTGGGGGGATGTTACATCGTCTGCCGGGTCTTTTGCTTTCGTAGGGAGTGACTCTCGTGTGCAAGTTTGGTACTAATCCCTCTAGGATTTTCCAAGTGTATATAATAATGTATCTCTCCCGTCTCCGTTCCAGGGAGTACAGGTTTAGGAACTTCAAGCGTTCCCAGTAATTGAGGTGGTTTATTGTAGTTATGCGTGCCGTGAAGGTTCTCTGTACATTTTCTAGTTCAGCAATTTCACCTGCCTTGAAAGGTGCAGTTAGTGTGCAGCAATATTCCAGCCAAGATAGAACAAGCGACCTGAAAAGTGTCAACATTAGCTTGGCATCCCTGGTTTTGAAGGTTCTCATTATCCATCCTGTCATTTTTCTGGCAGATGCGATTGCTACAGTGTTATGGTCCTTGAAGGTGAGATCCTCTGTCATGATCACTCCCAGGTCTTTGACATTAGTTTTTCGCTCTATTGTGTGGTTGGAATTTGTTTTATACTCCGATGAGATTTTAATTTCTTCACGTTTTCCATATCGGAGTAATTGAAATTTCTCATCATTGAACTTTATATTGTTTTCTGCAGCCCATTTAAAGATTGGGTTGATGTTTGCTTGGAGTCTTGCAGTGTCTTCAATGGTGGACCCTGTCATGCAGATTCGGGTGTCATCTGCAAAGGAAGACACGGGCAAATTAGGTAAATTTTGTCCCCAGGATGCGACCCACACCAGTCGACTAACACCCAGGTACCCATTATACTGATAGGTGAACAGGGACAGCAGGTATCTTAAGGAAACACACCTAAATGCCTCCACCCGTACCAGGGATCTAACCACGGACCTCAGTGTGTGAGCTGAGTGCTCACACACTGAGCCAATGAGGGTTTTGGAAGTTATCATAGCCATTTTCATGGTAACAGGAATGGGCTCAAAAAATTTGCTTGCAGGAGACGTGAACATGCCGATTATTAAAAGAAAATTTCAAACCGATTGGATGAGGCGTTCTCGAGATATTATATAAAAAACCTGGAGGAAGAGGAAAAAATTTAGACACTCGCTTCAAGGTCCACCTTTAGGAACACTTAATGAATGCCTTTCTACTGCAAAAAAATGTAAATTCAAGTACAGAGCATTTCCCATAATGCACGGGAAATGCTGCCAGAACATACTGATATAATCATTATTAACAATACTTATAATTATAAACTTAATTTTTAAAGGGGTGGACCGGTAAGCCAGCAGAAGGTCTCCGCCAGATTGCCAAAAGCTCCAGCAAAGAGATGAGAACGGAGCAAGTAAAAATAAACTGTGGAAACGTTTCGCCAGCCAGTGGATTCCTTAGTTCAGTGAAGAGAAGAAGGACTGGACATCTGAAGGAGTGTAAGGAGATCAGTCCCTCAGTCCGGAGTCTATGGGATCAGTCCATTAATCCTGATGGACTGCCATCGCGCTGAAACCATAACTGGGAAAAATCTATATAAACAAACCATACCGGGCGGGGCTTGAACCCGCGGTAGAGTAGTAAAACTCCAGACCGACGTGCTAGCCGCTGGGCCAGCTGGCTGCAATAAGATTCATCCAACTAAGTATATTTATACACCATAGGAAGGTTAGCATGGGCCACCACTGTGACCACAAATGCAAGTTTTTATAGCCGAATCTCCCGCCAGCGCTGCCGTACCGAACTCTAGCTCAAGTCCCCTCAAAGCTGTCATCATGACTCAGTAATAATCTATATAAAACTAACGAGAGGTCACCTACACGTGCAAGCACTTGTCCGAACCTTTCCCTGGTTACAGTACACAGGTGCAGGGGCCAGGAGCTGTGGAACGACCCCTGAAACCACAATTCGGTGAGTACACATAACCCGCACATATTCTTATTCTTATAATCAAGAGGAAGCGCTAAACCCGTAGGATTATACAGCGCCTGTGGGGGGGGATGGAAGGTTAATTCAGGGAACTGGAGCACAGATCCAATTCCCTAGATCAAGAGCCCCTCACCAGCGTCAAGGAACCTCCCTTGAGGGGAACCCGCACATAGGAGAGAGGAGCTTACGAGGACGTTTCGGTCCGACTTGGACTGAAACGTCGGGGTAAGCTCCTGTCCCCTATGGGCGGGTTGTTGTGTATTGTTCCAGTCACGGTATTGTTCCAGTCACGGTATTGTTCTAGTCACGGTATTGTTCCAGTCACGGTATTGTGCCTTTTTGTTATTTAGTTGACAAGTGCTGTAAATCTTCAGTCAGTTTCATCAGGCGTACACAAGTTAAAAACGAAACTTTGGAGGATGAACGAAATTCATGGAACCATTTAAACTAACTAGTGAACTGATGTAGGATAACACCGATCAGTGAAGAGGCGGGGCCAGGAGCTGAGTCTCGACCCCTGCAACCACAATTAGGTGAGTACAGCTGTTAACTTGTTAAATACTTGAAGAAACTCTTAGAATAACCATTTCAAAGCATTAAAATGTATGAGAGAGAGAGAGATGGGAGAGGTACAAAAATAAAATACAGTTATTTCACATTTAACAAACAATTTATTACACAGATAAAAAACAATTTTGAAGTACATGATAAATAAATAAATAAATCTTAATACAGGGAATTCTTCGCTTGCCTAACCCTTGGCCACCACCTACTTCCACATTGGTCAAATGTGACACCTTCTACGACTGCTGCACCTCTCCTGCCTACAGTATATAAGCTACCTCTACGCACATATGCTGTATTCTATTCAAGATTGATGGACTGACAACATCGACTCAAGGTTGAGGGACTGACCACCTCAAACTCCTCCTGTTCTTCACGATTCTCCTTTGTATGGACTGACGAAGCCAATGTGTGGCGAAACGTTTCCTCAATAAAGATACCCAAGTGTTGCATATGTGTCTAATTTACCGAGAGAGAGAGAGAGAGAGAGAGAGAGAGAGAGAGAGAGAGAGAGAAAGAGAGAGACTCTCATGGAACTGTTCAGTTGAGTAAATAGATAAATGCATATTTCATTTATAGTTTCAACAGCATTGTAATAAGTCCATATCTATGTAGTCAAAAGTAAATGTGTGTAAGCAGGAACGTGTGTGTAAGTAAGTTTATTCAGGTACAGATACACATAAATAAAGCTACATGTGTGTGTGTGTATAAAGACACCAGATGAAACAGCTTTATGCTCATAGCAGAGGAAGAAAAAGTGATCCTGAAATATACAATTTTCTCTGATCAATGATAAGTATCGTGCTCATCCAGAATTATCCGTCGACAAATCCTCTAAGAGACGAGCAAAAGAAGGCAGCTTTGGGCAAGAAGCGAGAGTCTGCCATGCTTTTGCTCATGTCCTGAAGCATGGTCCACCCTGACCACTCTTTCAGCGAGGGAAACATACGCGAGCGTAGAGCGTCACGTATTACTCGATCATCCTCACCACTGTCCGCGATGGCATCCTGAGACTGATACTGGTTCTCATACTGTTCTTGATACTCGTACTGATACTCAGACTGATCCTGGTTCTGATATTCATCTTGATACTGATCTTGATATTGGAACTCATCCTGCATCTGATCTTGCCCTTGTGTTTGGTCTTGTGTCTGGTTACCTCCCTGGTAGTCAACAGTCACGTTGTTCTCGTTCCTAACACTGAAAACCACGTCGTCAAAACTGCCGAAGTTGGAGTTTGGACACACTAACTCCACGGAGAACGCGAGGAACAACTGCAGGAGAATAGCGAGGCCCACGATGGCCAGAGCCGTGGATACGTCTACACACAAACTGCTACTGTGAAAGTTAGTATATGCGTCAATGCAGGCGCCTCCATGTTTTTGCTTTCTAACAGGAGTCTTGACTACGTCCTTCCTCTCACCGCCATGATACCTGTGTGACCAAAACTATATTACACTATAAGGAACTTTTTTGTAAATAAAAGCCACACTACCGTGGCTGAAATCATTTACTATTAAGTCACACATAAGAAATAGTCCAATACGAATCTTCGAAATATGCAATAGAATAACATTTAAGCATAATAAAAAGAAAATAATAAAGTAAAGAATGTTTATATTTATATTACTGTTACTAATAGCAAAAAAAAAAAATATTAAGTTCTAAAAATAAAATTTAATATTGCCTATAATGACGACAGCAAGCTAAGTATCATAAGATATTTAAGATTCGCTTTAAGTAGAAAATTTTGTGATATTGTCTGTCTCTAAGAAAACGGAAAAACTGCTTAAAAGGCTCTTAAGAAAATTACTCGCAACGAAAGTACCTGGTAAATAGGTTTGAATGCATTCAATTAGAGCTTCTTTAGGAAAAAATCGGTCCTGGGACCTTGATCATTTCACATATTTGAAATGATCAAGATTGAGGTAATCAGTCCCTCAGCCAGGAGTCGATGGACTCAGTCCATCAATATTGATAGGATTTTTAACAAGACTGATGGACTGATTACATCAATCTTCTTTTGATCTTCATTATTATTCATTGTATTGGACTGATGAAGCCACTGTGGGGCGAAATGTTTACACAATAAAGATAGCTAAGTGTTGCATATGTGTCTAATTTATCAACTTGTCGGTTCTCTGAACCATTTATCTACAAATCCATGTGAGTATGACCCAGCCTTGCAAGAACCATCAGGCCTTACCTTGCATGGGCTAGCAGGCCCTGCCTAGCATGGGCTAGCAGGCCCTGCCTAGTATGGGCTAGCAGGCCCTGCCTAGCATGGGCTAGCAGAACCTACCTAGCATGGGCTAGCAGGCCCTGCCTAGCGTGGGCTAGCAGGATCTACCTAGCATGGGCTAGCAAGCCCTGCCTAGCATGGGCTAGCAGGCCCTGCCTAGCGTGGGCTAGCAGGACTTACCTAGCATGGGCTAGCAGAACCTACCTAGCATGGGCTAGCAGGCCCTGCCTAGCGTGGGCTAGCAGGACTTACCTAGCATGGGCTAGCAGAACCTACCTAGCATGGGCTAGCAGGACCTGCCTAGCGTGGGCTAGCAGGACTTACCTAGCATGGGCTAGCAGAACCTACCTAGCATGGGCTAGCAGGACCTGCCTAGCATGAGCCAATTAATCTGCTGCAGAGGTGTTTTATTCTTAAGCCAGAATGTAAGAAAATATTTGATACAGCTCTACACAGGAGGAGGATAAACAGACTAGAAGAGAAAGAAGTAACGAAAAAAGTGCTAAAGTGGTTACTAGAATATCTGGATAATGGAAATCATAGAGTAATAATAAAAAAAGAAATGCATGCAGATCAATAGTTACTGAAATATGCTTAAATCAGTTTGTATAAAATGCTTCAGATAATTAGCCTCTCGTTGTTAACCCTGGAATTCATGTGTTGGATATAATTATTATTAGCAAAAAATTGTTTGTTTGCAATCGTGTCATCATGATTTCGTGAGTCATAATGGAAATAATTTGTTTATGTTGACAGACCAAGTCACTCATGACCTGGTCTCATCTAATTAGATAATTAAATCGGATCTTTAAGTAATGTACTAATCAAGCTGTGTCACACTTCTGATATTTGGCATCTATTGTCTATATCTTTCCTTGAGTTCCTTGCCAAGGGGAATGATAACCAACGAAGCTCTTGGAAGCTTCCATTGTAGTAAAATCACAAATTAAATTATCAAGTGCTAAGATAGAACATTGAACTGACAGATGGTGAAACAAGTGAGAAAGTGATCATACCAAGAATAGGGAGGTTCAGGGTACGTGGACTTCACTGGTTGGTGGTAGGTGGCGTCCTCTGCATTGTGAGGTTGATGGTAGGTGGCGTCCTCTGCAGTGTGTGATTGATAGAAGGCAACGTCCCCTATGTAGGTCGTCCCAAAGCTACGGCTTTCCAATGTACCCAGTTTGTCGAAGAAATACTGGACGACCACGTTCAAGACGCCTGTACCAACGTGCTCCTTGATCATCTTATAAATGTTGCCTTTCTTGTTTACAGTCTCGATGAGGGCGCCTAGGTTGTGGAGACTGATGTTGTGTTCGAGGCAGCTGGGATTGTGGTTGTAGTGACTGGACTCGTGGTTGTGGCTGCTGGTGTAGTGGTTATGGAGGCTGGTGTTGTGGTTATGGAGGCTGGTGTTGTGGCTGGGGAAGTCGATGTCATGGTTGTAGGTTTGATGATTCTTGCTGATGAGAGGGAGTAAGTGACTGGGGGAGGAGAAGTCTGGCTTCCGTGGTGACCCAGTCGTCTTGGCCAATAACTGGGGACCGTCCCCGCCCACCACAGTCACTGCCACACCCACCACAGCCACTGTCACGCTCATCACCGTCACTGCCACGCCCACAACCACCCACAACTTCTGCAATGAGAGAAGACAATTTGTCAGTGTATCACAAATGCCTCCCCTCACAATCGACTTCTAATAAAACTATTCCAAAAGCAACTACTACTAATAACACTACCGCTGCTGCTCCTGCTACAATTGCTATAACTATTTCTGCTAATAATACATCTAATTCTGCTGCTGCTACTACTACTTGCACTACTGGTTGTTGGTTAGGGCTGCTCGTCACTTGTTCACCACCAGACAAGAATATTTTAATCCTTAAAATGTGTATTAATGTAAATTCTCAGCATACATACACACTAATAAACATACACCTCATAGTTTATATATCCTGTTATACAACTACTTTTGCTATTACTACTAATAAACCTATTATTATTATTATTTTTAATTAATTAGACTTATTTTTTTTACCTCCAGTACAATGGCTGACAGACTAGCAATACGTCAGGTCTCGTATTTCAACTGTGTTTCGTGTATTCCTCAGAGCAGTGTAGCAAAACAGTGTTACAACGAAGGACACTCAAATGTTGCCTTCAAGTATCACTGTTCATCTTTATTTAGCTCATATATGGCAGACATTTGTAGTGCCTTCAGCAAGCTGAGATCAACCCCCTCCCCCAAACCGGAGGTGATGAATCTAAGTGTCATATTGTCAACAATTGTGAAGAACAATCATAGACTGTAAAATAACTTTTATTATAACAACGTTTCGTCTGTGTAGAGCTTTATCAAGTTACGTTTCGCTTTGTGTGGAGCTTTTTCAAGTCATGATGTGATCAAGGTACCCCTCCTCTTCCTCAGACTAAACCTGACTCAGTTCCGTTCCCCGAGTGTTGTATGACACCAACGGGTCTAACGCTTCCCCCGAGAACATACTGAGACACTTATTTCAACAACGACATCCCGCTTTTTGGACTAATTCCTCCTCTCTGATAAGTATTTGCTCGAAACACAAGGTTATATATAATATTCAGTGCGACTTACCATGGTGAGTTGTCCTGTGTGGTGGTCAAGAAATACGTCTCTGAGGTGATGACACTGTGACCTGTGAAGGCCTCGCTAGAAGGCCAATAATCGAGTTTCGAGTTGCTTAATCTGTGGATGTGCTCATTGCCAGTTGAATTACCCAACCAACTGAGATGGTTACGAAGCCACGTATATCAGTGCTTAGCACCGCTCGTCTCGTTAGCACTTCTTTGGCGCTGTTTAGAGTGAAAGCTGCAGCACCTTCAGGAGTGCTGCTGACAGAGATACCGACGGTGAGGATATGCAGGAGCCTCCTCTACTGTCTTGATATATGGAAAGCGGCCGGAGCGAGCAGCTAGTAGGAGGAGGCAGACAAGGGCGGGTTGTTCTAGCAAGCACCAATCACAGGTCGAGACCATCACGCCAGAAGAGCTTTGGAGTAGCGCAGGAAAACGCTGTTGTTTCTTCATCTAATGAGAATTTCACCATACCGCAAGAAACAATATGGAGAACAAGGTTTTACGGAAACTAAGCTTTGCTCTGGGTACAGCTGTATCCTCTGACAAAGCTTGATCATGCTGAATTCTAAAGAGATATGCTGTCCGGCTAAAAGCTTGTTCCATATGTACTTATAACTATGCCTGTTGGCACTACGCCTGTGTCCTTAATTACACGTTCACAATATACAATATACATTCCACTGATATACACTGCACTGACGTACACTGCACTGATATACATTACACTGGTATACATTAGACGCTAGATTTAGTACTTGTATAAATTCCCGCTTTATCCTTTGTTATTATAGCAAAAGAATATCATAAAATAAAGATCATTTTACTGAGACAGCACAAAATTATAGCCCAAGAGATGCATATCTCTCAGCGTATATATACGCTGAGAGATCACTCTCATCCCTACTTTAGGACTTAAAATAATCTTGTCTAAAGGTGAAAAGGATTCGTGCACCCTTAATGACTCTCGTGCAGTCGATAGGCTTTAAACCCTATTAATCAACTATCGTTACATCTAGGGAAAACAGAAGCCATACTCTTTGGCACGAAATATAAACTGAGAGGGGTAAATAATTTTAATGTCCGGTGTAATGGGGAATCCATCACTTCAGTTTCCTCAGTAAAATATCTGGGAATCCCCTTTGACCCATGCATGTCAGGAGAACTGATAGGTAACAGTGTAGTAAAGAAAGCGAATGCCAGACTGAAGTTCCTCTACAGACAAGCACAGTGTCTACCTACTGAGGCTCGCAGGACCCTATGTCTTGCCCTTATACAATGTCATATTGACTACGTTTGCTCTTCATGGTACTCTGCCTTGACAAAAAAACTGAAAGATAAGCTGCAAATCACCCAGAACAAAATGGTAAGATTCATCCTGGACCTGGGACCAAGAGAACATGTAGGCCAGGATGAATTACAACAATTGGATATACTGAATATTGAAGACAAAGTAAAACAACTTAAATTAAATAAAGTTTATAAAATTGCTCACAAACAGTGTCCAGAATATCTTGCTGCCAATTTTGTCAAGGCTGGGAACCAAAGCAGTCATAGTACTAGGGGGAGAGAGCACAACTTTGTAGTTCCCACAGTCAGTGCCAAGGCTTCAAACACCTTTTATTGTACAGCAATAAAGGAATGGAACAGACTGCCTGCACATGTCAAAGCCAGTCATAGCATGAGCCAGTTCAAGAAGAGAGCCAAAAGGTACCTAATGAATGTAGCGACAGAAAGGGAGGAGAATAATTTTTTATTTTTTTAGCTAACACACATGTATATGTAAATAACTCTTTTTACCTAATTCCTAGTATACATATATCCTTTATAATATAATAACATATATATCCTACAATGTAAAATATTAAAGTATAAAAAGGACCCCAATGGAAATAAGTCACTCTGTCTGACTTTTTTGGGTTATCCTGGGTTCTCTACACATATGCTGCTATGTATGATAATGTATGTAAATGTATTTGTGTATACCTGAATAAACTTACTTACTTACTTACTTATGAAGAGCAAGAGAGAGGAATAAATGCAACCCAGGATCTTGTTCTTGTTCTGAAATGAACTCTGAAGTACGCAGATTGTTGGTGACGAAACACTGAAGGTAGTTACCATGCAATGGATGGTAGTTACCATGCAACGGATGGTATAGTTACCATGCAACGGATGGTAGTTACCACGCAACAGATGGTAGTTACCACGCAACAGATGGTAGTTACCACGCAACTATAAATCTCATTGTCGTTCTCTTTTCGCACCCCTTCCCCCGTCACCATTTTTCAAGAGAACCCAAAACGACAACAAAGCTAATATTGGATCCTAAACTCTCATGAAGACCTAACTTTCCACACAAGGAAATTAGCCGTGCTACCATACCTTGGTTTATCAAGTTCTTTAATCTTGGAATAAACCTTGGCAGTTGACACCGACACTTTGGTTTAAAAGACACGCGAGAAAACACTAGGACATTTATTAGAAAACGTTTCGATCCTGGGACCTCGATCACTTCTAACGTTTTCTATGTCGATATGTCTAAAAATTTGGTCGCTTATCTTATTTATCCTTGACTTCTCTTGTGCTACAGTCTCAGTCAGTTTGTTGTTGTTTCGGGTTCTTGAATAATGATCAGGGTCCTCCTAGAATAATGATCAGGGCCTCCTAGAATAATGATCAGGGTCCTCCTAGAATAATGATCAGGGTCCTCCTAGAATAATGACCAGGGTCCTCCTAGAATAATGACCAGGGTCGTCCTAGAATAATGACCAGTGTCCTCCCAGAATAATGATCATTGTCCTCCCAGAATAATGATCAGTGTCCTCCCAGAATAATGATCAGGGTCCTCCCAGAATAATGACCAGGGTCCTCCTAGAATAATGATCAGGGTCCTCTAGCATAATGATCAGGATCCTCCTGGAAAAATGATGATGAGGGGGAGGGGGTAAGATGCGAGAAGAGAACATCTATAATAATTATTCTGAGGAACAAACTTTTTATTCCCGTCTGAGTTCCTACTTTTCACCAGAGCGTGAGCTCTATACTCGAAGGACAGGAAAGAAGGGACGTTTGGTTAAGCTATAAGCTTTCCTCAACAGAGGAGACAGCAGCCACCTGCAGTGTACACTCATGTAACTTGTTCACCTGCAATGTAGTCTCATGTAACCCGCTGACTTGTGCGTCCAGCCGGCACCAGTGTCAATTCAATTCACCTATGCTCAAACGTTATGCATTTACCTGCAAGGTTATTGTGACAGATTGCAGAACCATAAGTAATCACTGTCACAATAACATCTTTAGAAAAATCTTAAGGTCCTATCGAATGGATCAGCATCTGACGATTAAATTAACACCGCATCGACGGGTTTTACACGTTTCCAAGACGTGTTTCTCTCGTGATGGGGATTTTTTTTTTAAGTCAGGTTTTCGGTGTGTCGATGAGGTCACTCCTATCGCCTCTCCTGAAAACCAGCATATAAAATTTTTTTTTAGTGGACTCATTCCTACTGCGTGCATTGAGATGCAGGTGGTTGCATTTGTAAGATACGGAGGATAACTTGCTAGCAATGAACTTACAGGGACCTTAATTAAAAAGAGCAGTTGCTTCAAGCGAGGCGAATGTGACTCGCAGCTCTTAGACCATAAGATTAACAGCAGTCAGCAGGAGAGGCCTTAGCTATCCAAGTGATGCTTTAGACTACTCAGCCACAGACGCCGCAAGAAGCTAGGTAGCCTGCACAAGCATCAGAAAAAATATCTAGATGCATTTGTCTTGTAGTGAGCTCATCACACTGGTCGTTGGTTGTGAGACATCACATTAACATCACTCCTCACCACCCTATTGATAGACCAGATTTAAAAACTGGGATCATCTGTCTGTCAATCTGCGTTCTTGTTCCCTCCTCTGTGTCTAACCCGGGGGGCCCCAAGAAAGAAGACAGAAGAAAGAAGAAGAAGTCGCCCCCCACCCGGGGGGCCCCAAGAAAGAAGACAGAAGAAAGAAGATGACCGACACCCTCTACCCAGGGGGCCAATGCCGGGTCACCATTTGGAGAAGACCCGGGCCGGTGGTACCGGCGAACCTACTACAATACAATGTGTCTAACCTGAGACGTTTCTCCTCAGATCGATGATCTACACAAGTGATTCCTATAGTGGGCAATACCGCCCCCCTGGGAGCGGTGGAAACATCCAGGGGGCGTTGAGAAAAAAAAGGGCAGTAGGGGAGCGGCAGGGTGGCATCAGAACCAAGGAAACGTTTGTTTTACAAAATCTATATGATAAAATCTAAGTCTCGACCACTTAAGTAACACAAATGCTTTACAAAGAATAAAATTGACATTGAGTTATACACGAAAGCATACTTTTATTTTATGGTCCGAAGTCGGAATTGAAAGTCCGAACGTTTGTTTGGACGCGCCACACGTCAGTGAGATCAGACAGCAGACGCCGCGGGTACTGGTGATGATCGGATTTTCACGTCTGCACGTCTGTGGTTTAGCGCTTCTATTTGATTATAATAATAATGCATGAGTCAAGGCTCTAGGTTTGAAAGCACTGCAAGTTATCTTCAGTCTTGTAATGTACATTTTAAAGTATAATATAATAAAGATATGATTGAATGGTAATGATGGAGGGACGCCAAAGGGTTTGGAAATGTTGTGCTAAGGCTGTGATTTGGACTATCTTCGTTTTTAGCTATAACACTCACTGACATTGACATATTGCGATTGGGACCTCGGATTCTGCTTCTGACTCTTGCTCAGACAAGTCATAGCAGCTCTACCTTGTACAGTCTCCCTACGATCCCCGATGGGGAGGGGAACCTTTACCTTCATCCACGATGGTTCCAAACTGCCTCCAAACTGGCCCTCGCAACTGCCTTAAACAACAGTCTGCATTTGAAATTTTCTTAGATGAAGAGAGGTTCATATTGATCGATATAAAAGGAGAGAAAGCTTCCACATTCGTCAGAATCTCAGAAGCTGCATGTCCATCAATGGTCTAGTGTTTTTCCTGAATTTTGGGTAAATTAGTTGGTGTTAGAGTACTGACAGATGGCTCCGTAGTGTTAATAAATCGTTTGCATGTTTGTGGTGGGAGGAGATAATGTCGCTTCCTGGCGCAGTTGCCACCGTAGCGCTGGCGGAAGGGGCTGATACTGCTGACGGTGGTTAGCATAATTCACACGCAGTAAAACAAGATATATAACGATAAATGTTTCACTCTCTGTAGAGCCTTATCAAGTAATAACTTGATTAAGGTCTACGGAGAGGGTACGAATGTTAATCATTTCCTGTACAGCGTATTTTCTTCACTCGTAAAGACATGGAGACTATCATAGTATATAATGATGTAATGGTTGTAATTATACCATAATTTTTAAAGGGGTGGACCGGTAAGCCAGTGGAAGGTCTCGGTCAGATGACCTGAAGCTCCAGTGGCGGGTCATCATATGACTAAGACCCGCGTCAGGAAACAGTTAGTCCTGTTTCATGATATACCTTACCTAACCTATCGTAACCTTACCTAACCTAACCTATCGTAACCTTACCTAACCTAACCTATCGTAACCTTACCTAATCTAACCTATTGCAGTGTTCAATGTGACGTGTATCTCCCACTCCTCTTCCCAACCCTAGACAATTTTAAATTCTGGCCTATTATCTATAACAGAATTACCAGTTACTCTTGCGACACAGGAGTCACAGTTACTCTTGCGACACAGGAGTCACAGTTACTCTTGCGACACAGGAGTCACAGTTACTCTTGCGACACAGGAGTCACAGTTACTCGTGCGACACAGGAGTCACAGTTAAGTCACGACTTGAGGTCACAGTGGATGTGACCTCAAGTCGTGATATATAATACTCTCAAAAAAGACAAATCGGCACAATACCGTGACTGGAACAATACGCAAATAACCCGCGACATACGAGAGAGAAGCTTACGACGACGCTTCGGTCCGTCTTAGACCATTTACAAAGTCACTTTGTAAATGGTCCAAGTCGGACCGAAGCGTCGTGACAAGGTTCTCCCTCATATGTCGCCGGTTATTTGCGTATTGTGTATAACACCTCTCTCCCTCTCTCTCTCTCCCTCATAAAACGACCATAATTTCCCACCCAAACCTGCATCACATCAGATACTCTTTTAATTCTTACTATCACTCTTAGCTAATCTAAAATAACTTAGAGGCAAGCATTCCAATTTTGTTTTAAAACTTCTCTGGTATTTTCTCCAGGGCAGCATTTTTCATTAATCCTCTTCTGAATGCCTCTCGTAAAGTTATTGTGATGGTTCGTCAGTCTGGTTTTAGACTGAACAAATACAAATTAACCAGTTTTGTTCATATAGTTATAAAAGTAAGATATATTGGTTTCTGTATTCAGACTGGAGAATGCCTCTTCAGATGTGCTTGAAACTCTTAACATTGGTGTGTCTAACTTAGAGGATTCTTTTTCCACTGTGTAGCTCAAAATTTGTTAATTATGTTAAATAATTTAACATATAGATTAGGTTTAATTAAAAAACTGGAGGGGAATTACCATACTTTCCCACCTGTGCCGCTAAGGAATTGTGTTTTAAGCTGAGAAATTAAACCCAGCTTTAAATTGCTCTAAATCTATATTACGTAAATTTTTACCCAATTTCTTTTAGCCATTTAAGATATAAATATTTTTATCTAAATATACATAAATTTAAAAAAAATGAGCTTAATTCATATTATATTATTCTTTATTAAAGTTAAAGCGGACTCTCTGGCATAGTAGATAGACTTGAAACCCCATTAGCCAACAATCAGTATTAATGACCATCGCGTAGTAGACAGACTTGAAACCCCACTAACCAACAACCAGCATTAATGAGTTTCAGTGATATCAGCCTATTGATTCATGTAATTGACAGGGAGATCAGCCTATTGATTCATGTAATCTGACAGGGAGATCAGCCTATTGATTCATGTAATCTGACAGGGAGATCAGCCTATTGGTTCATGTAATCTGACAGGGAGATCAGCCTATTGGTTCATGTAATCTGACAGGGAGATCAGCCTATTGGTTCATGTAATCTGACAGGGAGATCTGCCTACTGGTTCATGTAATCTGACAGGGAGAGCAGTCTATTAGTTCATACAATATAACAGGTGACAATCAGTTCTAAAGCCCAACTCAGTCAAAAGCCTTACGGACATAGTCTCAGTTTCGCGATGATTCATTCAAGCCTAGAAGTGGTCTCTTGGGGTGTGATCTCATCTGTCAAGCTCTGTGGTGTTGAGAGTTCCTGGGTCTTTGATTGGTGCTACATAACTGAATCTTGATTGTCCTCCACTCTTGGTTCACTGAAAGGTTAGAGTTTAGCACTTCGAAGGAGTTGTTCCTCTGTACTATTGAGGTTTGAAGCAGTTATTATACTTATACCTGTTGAAGGAGTTATTGACTTTGTCTGGGTTGAGACAGTATTGTGACTGTTCTTGAGAACGTAGTGACGTTGTGTGAGACAGTATTGTGAGTGTTGTCGGTTGAGGAACAGTTATTGTGACTGTTGTCTGGGTTGAGATACAGTTTTGTGATGTTGTCTGGGTTGAGGACAGTTATTGTGACTGTTGTTGGTTGAGACAGTTGTGAGTGCTGGGTTGAGGTTATGTCTGTTGTCTGGGTGAGGTACAGTTATTGTGAGTGTTGTCTGGGTTGAGGAACAGTTATTGTGATGTTGTCTGGGTTGAGTACAGTTATTGTGAGTGTTGTCTGGGTTGAGGACAGTTATTGTGATGTTGTCTGGGTGAGGAACAGTTATTGTGAGTGTTGTCTGGGTTGAGTACAGTTATTGTGAGTGTTGTCTGGGTTGAGACAGTATTGTGATGTGTCTGGGTTGAGGTCAGTTATTTGAGTGTTGTCTGGGTTGAGGACAGTTATTGTGAGTGTTGTCTGGGTTGAGGACAGTTATTGTGACTGTTGTCTGGGTTGAGGACAGTTATTGTGACTGTTGTCTGGGTTGAGATACAGTTATTGTGACTGTCTGGGTTGAGGTACAGTTATTGTGAGTGTTGTCTGGGTTAGGTACAGTTATTGTGACTGTTGTCTGGGTTGAGGTACAGTTATTGTGACTGTTGTCTGGGTTGAGGTACAGTTATTGTGACTGTTGTCTGGGTTGAGTACAGTTATTGTGACTGTTGTCTGGGTTGAGGTACAGTTTGTGAGTGTTGTCTGGGTTGAGTACAGTTATTGTGACTGTTGTCTGGGTTGAGATACAGTTATTGTGACTGTTGTCTGGGTTGAGAAGTTATTGACTGTTGTCTGGGTTGAGGTACAGTTATTGTGATGTTGTCTGGGTTGAGTACAGTTATTGTGACTGTTGTCTGGGTTGAGGTACAGTTATTGTGACTGTTGTCTGGGTTGAGATACAGTTATTGTGATTTGTCTGGGTTGAGGATACAGTTATTGTGACTGTTGTCTGGGTTGAGATACAGTTATTGTGACTGTTGTCTGGGTTGAGTCAGTTATTGTGACTGTTGTCTGGGTTGAGATACAGTTATTGTGACTGTTGTCTGGGTTGAGAACAGTTATTGTGACTGTTGTCTGGGTTGAGGTACAGTTATTGTGACTGTTGTCTGGGTTGAGATACAGTTATTGTGACTGTTGTCTGGGTTGAGGTACAGTTATTGTGACTGTTGTCTGGGTTGAGGAACAGTTATTGTGACTGTTGTCTGGGTTGAGTACAGTTATTGTGACTGTTGTCTGTTAGGTACAGTTATTGTGACTGTTGTCTGGGTTGAGGTACAGTTATTGTGACTGTTGTCTGGGTTGAGATACAGTTATTGTGACTGTTGTCTGGGTTGAGATACAGTTATTGTGACTGTTGTCTGGGTTGAGGTACAGTTATTGTGACTGTTGTCTGGGTTGAGGTACAGTTATTGTGACTGTTGTCTGGGTTGAGGTACAGTTATTGTGACTGTTGTCTGGGTTGAGATACAGTTATTGTGACTGTTGTCTGGGTTGAGGATACAGTTATTGTGAGTGTTGTCTGGGTTGAGGTACAGTTATTGTGAGTGTTGTCTGGGTTGAGGTACAGTTATTGTGAGTGTTGTCTGGGTTGAGATACAGTTATTGTGACTGTTGTCTGGGTTGAGGTACAGTTATTGTGACTGTTGTCTGGGTTGAGTACAGTTATTGTGACTGTTGTCTGGGTTGAGGACAGTTATTGTGACTGTTGTCTGGGTTGAGTACAGTTATTGTGACTGTTGTCTGGGTTGAGTACAGTTATTGTGACTGTTGTCTGGTGAGATACAGTTATTGTGACTGTTGTCTGGGTTGAGATACAGTTATTGTGACTGTTGTCTGGGTTGAGATACAGTTATTGTGACTGTTGTCTGGGTTGAGTACAGTTATTGAGTGAGTGTTGCCTGGGTTGAGGTACAGTTATTGTGACTGTTGTCTGGGTTGAGATACAGTTATTGTGACTGTTGTCTGGGTTGAGGTACAGTTATTGTGACTGTTGTCTGGGTTGAGGTACAGTTATTGTGAGTGTTGTCTGGGTTGAGGTACAGTTATTGTGACTGTTGTCTGGGTTGAGGTACAGTTATTGTGAGTGTTGTCTGGGTTGAGGTACAGTTATTGTGACTGTTGTCTGGGTTGAGGTACAGTTATTGTGACTGTTGTCTGGGTTGAGGTACAGTTATTGTGAGTGTTGTCTGGGTTGAGGTACAGTTATTGTGACTGTTGTCTGGGTTGAGGTACAGTTATTGTGACTGTTGTCTGGGTTGAGGTACAGTTATTGTGACTGTTGTCTGGGTTGAGGTACAGTTATTGTGACTGTTGTCTGGGTTGAGGTACAGTTATTGTGACTGTTGTCTGGGTTGAGGTACATGAGGCTGGTGTTAGATAATACACATTTTTCTTCTCTGCAAGGAGCAGCAATGGAAACAAAGATAGTTTACTCTCTTAGTAAGTCACTGTTGCATTTAGCTTCAAGGAAAAGTTAATTATTGTTGCAATTTGCAACAGTGGGAATGTAGGTGATGGTGTAGTTGTGAGTGTAAGTGAGATATAAGAGAGATGTAGGAGAGAGTGTAGGTGAGGGATGCAGGTGAGTGTGTTGGTGAGAATGTAGGTGGGGTGTAGTGAAGTGCACTGGAGTTGCAAGCCAAGTGCAGGCAGACCATTACCCCTGCAAACACAGCTCCGGATGCAGCCAAGTTGTTATTACTGGCTCTACAGAGCACAAATTGTAAGGTAGTAAAGTTGAATTACCAGGTCGAGGCTCTGCCGAGACCTGCGTGTTATGGTCAACTACTCCCCAGACACCAAATTCTTTAACAACCGCTAACTACCAACACTCATCTAATGACGGCAAGAAAACTCACATTTCCGTAGCAGCTGAACTACACACATGTGCAACACCACGAAAACCAGAAACAGATGTGTGTGTACATATGCTTAATAGCCCTCTCATTATTATATCATTAAAATTGCACTAGAGTGCTAAACGCATGCGTTATAATGCTTCAGATTTGATTTTGGGAATTGCAGAGTTCCTGTAATTCCCTCCATGAAGAGTCCTTGAGCAGTATTAAGGCACTCTCGCTTGATGGTCTCTCATGTGAGACTAGGAAGTTAGGAAGATGCCTCTCACTGCCTCACTCGTCGCAACTAGCATACAGGCAGAGCCTGATTAAGATTTTATAGGTCCCTGGGCTACAGGTACTGTGAGGTCCCTGGGCTACAGGTACTGTGAGATCCCTGTGCTACAGGTACTGTGAGGTCCCTGGGCTACAGGTACTGTGAGGTCCCTGAGCTACAGGTACTGTGAGGCCCCAGTGATGTTTTCAAAAGGAAAAAAGTTAAAGAAATATTAAATTTATTTTTACAAGGTTAACCACAATTAACATTCAAACATTTGCTTTGCGTAATTTCTTGGTAACAAATTACTCCAAAACAGCAGTAAATTGTAAGTTGTAAATATCTCTGGAGGTCCTCCAGCTGGCGGAGGCCCCTGGGCTGCAGTCCTTAAAACCCATGCCTTAATCAGGTCCTGCATACATGTTTAGTAAGTTTTAAGCTAATATAGTGTTTATAAATATTACCACCCATTACTATCATCACAACCACACAAATCTCCATCACAACCACACAAACCACCATCACAACCACACAAATCACCTCCCACCCGCGAGTACCATTCACCACCCCACGATCAACACCATCACCATCACCTATATTTAGTGGGGTGTTGCTTAGTAAAAACAGAGTTTGCTCCATGAATAAGTCATGAGTATTGAATAAGCCAGTTACTTGAAAACTGCCGTTCTGAGAGATGGCAGATTCTCCAAGTAACTGTTACTCGATCCTTGATAGAACTAAACCTGTGAAGCTGCCGTAGCTGATGAACCCTGGGTGGGTAACACTGACGACATCCTCATTGTCCTACTGAAGTCTCCTAGCTCAGGCTGAAAGGTTTCACAACTGTATGAAATCCATCCTGCATGACTGAACACGACAGGGAAACAGCTAGCTCTTTATTCCCACTATGTAACTATCACATAGAATGGGATATTAGCGCATAGCTGATGTTTCTATTTTTGCAGATGAATAAAGAAGAAATCACAATTGCACCCACCCCATCATAACAACCTCACAAACTACAACACCACAATTATCACCACCACACACACTACCACACCACAATCGCCACCACACCACAGTCATCACCACCACACAAATTACCACACCACAATCATCACCACCACACAAACTACCATACCACAATCATCATCACCACACACACTACCACACCACAATCATCACCACCACTACCAACTGTCACCACATCACCATGAGTGACACACTCTCATTATCATCCCCACCACCAGTGTAACAACCCATCAACAACCAACAAATTTAAATTAATACCATAACCCACTTTATGACTCCTTTTAAAACAATCCAACCTTATGTACCCTTCCTTATATGCTAACATCACAAATAAAATACTATAATACAGTCACCCGGAGTTACTGAGGGTACACGCAGTCAGCGTAACATTATTCTCACAGACACACACACACACACACACACACACACACACACGTAGTGATGTAGTGGAGGCAGGCTCCATACATAGCTTTAAGAAGAGGTATGATGGCTAGCATATGGCGGCAGGGAGAGTGACCCAGTAGACGGCCAGTGAAGAGGCAGCGGGGCCAGGAGAGCCAGAGCTGGACCCCTGCAACCACAACTAGGTGAGTACACACACACACACACACACACACGGACATGACGGACGGGATAGACTCAGAAGTGTCTCTGTTCGCAGATGATGTGAAATTAATGAGGAGAATCACATCGGAAGAGGACCAAGCAGGACTTCAAACAGACCTGGACACGCTTGACATCTGGTCTAGCAACTGGCTTCTCGAATTCAATCCCACCAAATGCAAAGTCATGAAGATCGGAGAAGGGCAAAGAAGACCGCTGACAGAGTACAGGCTAGGCGGACAAAGGCTACAAACCTCGGCAAAAGAGAAAGACCTTGGGGTGAGTATAACGCCAAGCACGTCTCCGGAGGCACACATCAACCAGATAACTGCGGCAGCATATGGGCGACTGGCAAACCTAAGATTAGCGTTCCGTTACCTTAACAAGGAATCGTTCAAGACACTGTACACCGTGTACGTCAGGCCCATACTAGAATATGCAGCACCAGTCTGGAACCCACACCTGGTCAAGCACGTAAGAAACTAGAAAAGTGCAAAGGTTTGCGACAAGGTTAGTTCCACAACTCAGGGGACTGTCCTATGAAGAAAGGTTGAGGAAATAGGACTAACAACACTGGAGGAAAGAAGGGTCAGAGGAGACATGATAAATAACGACATACAAAATACTGCGGGGAATCGACAAGGTAGACAGTGACAGGATGTTCCAGAGAGGGAACACAGAAACAAGGGGACACAACTGGAAGCTGAAGACTCAGATGAGTCAAAGGGATGTTAGGAAGCATTTCTTCAGCCATAGAGTAGTCAGGAAGTGGAATAGTCTAGAGAAAGATATAGTGGTATGATAAAGCTCATGGAGCAGGGAGAGCAGAGACCCAGTAGCGGACAGCGAAGAGGCGGGGCCAGGAGCTGAGTCTCGACCCCTACAACCACAATTAGGTGAGTACAATTAGGTGAGTACACACACACACACACACACACATCAAGCACGTCTCCGGAAACACACATCAACCAGATAACTGCGGCAGCATATGGGCGACTGGCAAACCTAAGATTAGCGTTCCGATACCTTAATAAGGAATCGTTCAAGACACTGTACGTGTACGTCAGGCCCATACTAGAGTATGCAGCACCAGTTTGCGACAAGGTTAGTTCCAGAGCTAAGGGGAATGTCCTACGACGAAAGGTTAAGGGAAATCGGCCTGACAACACTGGAGGACAGGAGGGTTAGGAGAGACATGATAACGACATACAAAATACTGCGGGGAATTGACAGGGTAGATAGAGACAGGATGTTCCAGAGAGGGGACACAGAAACAAGGGGGCACAATTGGAAGTTGAAGACTCAGATGAGTCAAAGGGATGTTAGGAAGTATTTCTTCAGCCATAGAGTAGTCAGGAAGTGGAATAGTCTAGAAAGTGATGTAGTGGAGGCAGGAACCATACATAGCTTTAGGACGAGGTATGATAAAGCTCATGGCGCAGGGAGAGAAGGGACCCAGTAGCGGTCAGTGAAGAGGCGGGGCCAGGAGCTGAGTCTCGACCCCTGCAACCACAATTATGTGAGTACAATTAGGTGAGTACACATACACACACACACACTCACACAGCGCGCGCGCGTGCACGCAACATTATTCTCACAGAAAATTACACACAGCCTCATAAAAAACAAGTCACTGAGCTCATTAATCTTATCTACAGAACCGCCGCGCTGAGTCCGTGGTTCCTCACGACCCCGTAAGTGATTCTTCACAAGATGGCTTCATATACACACAGCTAGGTGAGATATGATACATTAAGTGAGAAATATGATGTTATGATGACACATTAATTCATGTATCAATGGTTGACAGTAAATATATATATGCTTTACCCGAAGTACTAAATCCACGTGTATATACACAGTTTAAGGCATGCAATGAGGAAACGTTGCCCTGTGGCTAAAGCTCTCGCTTCACACGACAAGGGTCAGGGTTCGATTCCCGGCGAGGGTAAAGCGTGTTTTCTTACAGCGGTTGTCTATGTTCACCCATCAGTAAAAGGGGTACCTGGGTGTTAGTCGACTGGTGTGGGTCGCATCCTGGGACAAAACTGACCTAATTTCCCCGAAATGCTCTGCATAACAAGGGACTTTCTATATAGTAGTATGTCACTGATGTCAGCTATGACTGTATACCTCGTACATATACTTATAAAAATGGAGATATTATTGTTAAATTATTATTTCAGCAAAAGTGTCTCCTCAAGAAACGAATTGAACTGTACTCATGTCTTTGTTTACAAACTGTCAGTATCACCATACGTCTCCGGTCATGACCGGGAGGCTGCAGTTCGGAGGGTCATTTCAGAAGAGATGCTTATGTTATATTTTTAACAAGACCCAATAAGGCAAACGAAAATTTGTGTATGCAGTAATTTAGCAAAAATCATTCTGAATCTAACTAAAAAAATATATTTCATTGTGCTTGTTTATTATTAAAATATTGTAAACTTATCTAAAATATATTTAGTTGGATTAGGGTAAACTAAATTGCGCTTGTTATAATAAGGTTAGGTAAGTTTTCTAAAGTACTTTTGGTACATAATTATTAATTTTTACATTAACATAAATTAAAAGATATGTATCTTTAAATGTATACCTGGAGTTTACCTGGAGAGAGTTCCAGGGGTCAACGCCCCTGCGGCCCGGTCTGTGACCAGGCCAGACTTAATTTTAAATGAGTTCTAGATAATTGATCAATTTTACCTATTCGGCACGACATATATATATAATCTGAATGATTTTTATTGAGGTAATGGCTGTGAAAAACGAAATAAACCCAATTATGAAACGAACTAATCATGCAGACACAACATCGTATTTTTCGGGACTTTCAGACTCCCTGAAAGCTTTCAGACTCCCTGAAAACTTTTAAAGGTAACTCTTGTGAATTAGGCTGCATTCAACATTACTTAGATGTTTTGTGTGCTGTTCTGTTCTGGTGGTCACCTTGCGAATGAGCACCTCAGTACTTCCGACAATTTAACGTATTCTCCACGGAAGAAAAATTTACGGCATCCGGAAGCACGTATTATCAGTGAAATAGCGCCTTAAATCCTGGGCTGTACGTTGATGTAAATCCTGGGCTGTACGTTGATGTAAATCCTGGGCTGTATGTCTATGTAAATCCTGGGCAGGACATCTATGTAAATCCTGGGCTTCACGTCGGTGATTAATATGTGGTCAACAAATAGATTTACAGTCCAGGGTCTTGTTATGATAGTGTTTTGGGCTGTGACTCATAAATTGTTGAGCCAGACTCCTGGACGAGCTTCTTCTCACTTCCTAACACAATTATTGACCGTTGTGGGTTTTTAACGTTGGAGTAAGTATGCCATTAATCTTCTCATCGCCTTTAATGTTTAGCTGCGTATTAGTTATGCCGCTCACACCACGAAAACTTTAGCTTTGTGTTAGCTATGCTATCCACACCACGAAATTGTTAGCTTTATGTTAGCCATGCCACCCACACCACGAAAGTTTATCTAAGTTGTCCCCCACAACGAAATCTTTAGCTGGAGTTTTATGGCTCTCTGATCGAGGGTTCTATCCCCACCCCTGGTATGTTTTTTTTTAGCTCTGTGTTTTCTATATACCCCACACACTCTAGATTGCATGTTAATAACAATCACATGATTCACATCATCTATAAATTTTTGGTTTGCAATTTCCTGCAATTTTCTGATCTCCGGATATAGTGTACACATACCTCTGTCTCTGACAAACGTCCTGAAGGTCGGATTGGAAACCAGTATAGAAGTCCACCTCACCTGAGGTGTTAGATCCCATATAATTCTCCTCCATAAGGATGCAATATGATTTATAAATGTGATTAAAAAAGATATTTCCAAAATTGAGTAGTACAAGCTCAAGCTATTCAATATTGGATGACCAACACACACACTCTTTAACAACTCGTAATTACCATACGAAACATGCCAAGTGTCTGTCGACAAGTGCCTTATTTTAACTGGTAAGTAACTAACCACACACAAGCAGACAGACCTTGGAGTGAGCACCGTGCCAGCTACATTGCCCGAGGCTCACGGCACCTGTATAACCTCTTCAGTGCAATCTTGATACAGGGGTGAGGCCCTCCGTCAAGCAAATATATCCAATGTACAATGGGATGGGCATATGGAAATGTTTTTACATTAAATTTAAGTGCGTGCATGGCATTTTGCCAGCGAGAGTTGTGCTCCTTCCTGTACAGGAAAGTTGTGGCCTCGTCAGAGTAATGTCAGTGTGTGTGTGCTCACCTAATTGTGGTTGCAGGGGTCGTGTCATAGCTCATGGCCCCGCCTCTTCACTAGTCGCTACTAGGTCACTTTCTCCCTGCTCCATGAGCTTTATCATATTCCTTCTTAAAGCTAAATATGGATCCTGCCTATAATAAATCACCTTCCAGATTATTCCACTTCCTGACAAATCTGTAACTGAAGAAATACTTCCTAACATCCCTTTGACTCATTTGAGTCTTCAACTTCCAATTGTGACCCCTTGTTTCTGAGTCCCCTCTCTGGAACATCCTGTCTCTGTCCACCTTGTCTATTCCACGCAGTATTTTGTATGTCGTTATCATGTCTCCCCTAACCCTGTGTGTGTGTGTACTCACCTAGCTGTGGTTGCAGGGATCGATTCATAGCTCCTGGCCCCGCCTCTTCACTGGCCGCTACTGGGTCACTCTCCCTGCGCCATGAGCTTTATCATACCTCTTCTTAAAGCTATGAATGGATCCTGCTTCCACTACATCGCTTCCCAAACTATTCCACTTCCTGACCACTCTGTGACTAAAGAAATACTTCCTAACATGTCCCATTGTCATAATTCATCCTGGCTTACGCTCTCTTGGACCCAGCTCCAGCGTGAATCTCACCGTATATTCTGGGTCATTTGTAATATCTTTCTTTTTCTTAACGCAGAATACTATGAAGAGCAAGAATAATCTACATGACACTGTATAAGAGATTGTTTATAGAGGATCTTCAAACTGGTAATTGCTTTTTTTATTACACTGTTCACTATCAAGACTCTTGGCATGCAAGGAACAGAGAGTGTACCCAGATATATTACTGGTGTCCCGTGGCTCGGTTGGCAACGCACTCACATACCGAGTGTCCGCGGTTTAATCCCCGGCATGGGTGGAAGCCTTGGGTATGTTTCTTTCCACCTGCTGTCACTGTTCACCTAGCAGTAAGTACCTGGGTATTAGTCACCTTACACCTGCTGCTCCTGTTATCCTAGCAGTAAGTAGGCACTTGGGTGTTGGTCACTTTACACCTGCTTTCACTGTTCACCAAGTAGTAAGTAGGTACCTGGGTATTAGTCACCTTACACCTGCTGTTCCTGTTCACCTAGCAGTAAGTAGGTACCTGGGTGTTAGTGAACTGGTGTGGGTGGCATCCTGGGGACAAAATTGAAGGACCACAATGGAAATAAGGCAGACAGTCCTCGATGACGCACTGGCTTACTTGGGTTATCCTGGGTGGCTAACACTCCTCCGGGTATAAAGTCCCAACAAATCTTATCTTATTTTAAGGCACCGTTGTGTTGAGTGCCTCGTTACACACTACATTAAACATATTCACTTAAGGAAAGTGAAAGAAATTTATTATTAATTTTTATTTTAGCCTTTGCTTACATAAAATAAAAAAAAATGCAATTGTCGGGAACATAAATATTACTTATGTAGACTTAACCTAAGCCAATAAAGTTAAATAATGTACGTGACATATATTACTGCATTTGCATTGATTTTATAAGCTTAGAGATATTTTTTAACTAGGTTTGCAGTATTTCACCTATAATAAAAGTGACATAAACATTTTTCACAAAAATATATTGACATTGTCCATATTTATGAACACGTGGAATGAGAATGTTATCAGTGATAGGAAAAACAGGAGTGAATTGGTTGGCCCCAATCAAGTCAGTCTCAACTCATCAAGCATATCATAATTGATAACTAAACCTCAATGCAATAAATCGTAAAGAATACATTATTATAAACTAGTCTAGATTAAAGCTAGAACTCAAATTATACATGAAAAAGCTTGAGAATATAGCGATTAACTTGTTTTAAAGATGCATATCACGAGATAACATGACTCCGTGGGTGAGACTGACTTGATGACGTAGATGGCAGGGGTTGTTTACCCTGGCTGGCAGGTTGTGGCACCAGTGCTGATGTCATGGAGACTGTCACTTTCTTCAATAATGTCCTCTCTGTTGCTGTCATATTCGCTGCTTTCTGGTACAGCTGCAACGATGGTGACTCTGTGCTGCTGCGAGAACGACTTCAACATGTACTCCAGGCTATGCTGGAGGTGACTGTTGTGACTTACTTGACGAGGGTTAGGTTAAGTTGTCAGTGATGAGGGTTATCTTATGTTGTCAGTGATGAGAATTATGTTGTCAGTGAGGGTTATTTGTCAGTGAGGGGTTATGTTGTCATGAGAGGTTATGTTGTCAGTGACGAGGGTTATGTTGTCAGTGACGAGGGTTATGTTGTCAGTGACGAGGGTTATGTTGTCAGTGACGAGGGTTATGTTGTCAGTGACGAGGGTTATGTTGTCAGTGACGAGGGTTATGTTGTCAGTGACGAGGGTTATGTTGTCAGCGACGAGGGTTATGTTGTCAGCGAGGGTTGTTGTCAGGAGGGTTATGTTGTCAGGACGAGGGTTATGTTGTCAGCGACGAGGGTTATGTTGTCAGCGACGAGGGTTATGTTGTCAGCGACGAGGGTTATGTTGTCAGCGACGAGGGTTATGTTGTCAGTGACGAGGGTTATGTTGTCAGTGACGAGGGTTATGTTGTCAGTGACGAGGGTTATCCTAGATTAAGTTGTCAGTAACGAGGTTATCCTAGGTTAGGTTGTCAGTGACTAGGGTTATCCTAAGTTAAGTTGTCAATGCCAGGTGTCATTGTCAGTTGTCATTGTAAATTGTCAATGTAAGTTGTCAGTATTGTTGTCATTGTCAGTACTTGAGTCTAACTTTCCTTCATTATCAACAGGTGGAGCATCAACACTCAGTAGGGGAGGTTCGCATTGCTGTTGGCTATGGAGCATGTAAGGATATATTTGTACAAGGCTCAGATTTGATGGGCGTTATGACTCCTCCACAGCGCACCGCACACTTTAATCGAATAGACTCGATGAAACAGCTCAAAGAAATGTATGCTCTCTTTTATACCGCAGGATCTGCTGCTGAGTGAGTACTGTAATGTATTTTAATTGATTTTGAGATATGTACAGTATATTGATGTTCTCTTATTATTAATGCATCATTTATTGTTTTTAATACAGTGTTTATTATTGTTTCATTTGTATGATTGTTATTATTATAATTATTATTACAAGTCGGCCATCACTAATCCGGCATCATTGGGACCTGTAGTGTGCCGGATTAGTGAGTTTGCCGGATTACCGAGTGGTTAGGTTAGAATACACTTAATTTAACCTATCAATAGAGACTCTTTCTGCTACATCTTCATCCTCCACTGGCTTGCTGCTGTGGATTTACAACCATCTGCACAATTTCTAAGTCAGTATAATGATAAAATTTGAGTCAGAATAATGATGAAATTTGAAATTATGCTAGCTGAAAATAGTGCCGGATTACTGATGGAACTGGATAACTGATTGCCGGATTAGTGATGGCTGATCTGTATTGTTATTATTATTATTCTTATTCTTCTTATTATTATTATTGTATCTACTACAGTATGTTGGTTCTGTATCTTTGGTAACAACCTATTCTACAGAATGGTGATTTACTACAAGACATAATCTATCCATTTATGCAGTTTACGGTAGTTACAGGTAGTTACCCCATACATAAATTCAGTACAAGCTATTTCAGGTTGTCCATGGTTTGATATCTTAATCTAGAATAAATAATGTTAAATTTTAATCTTAGCTTTGATTGTACAAGAATTACTGCGCCGTAATCCTTTAACCCTTTCAGGGTCCAATCTGTAGATCTACGCATTGTCCACAGGGTCCAAGAAGTTTCTATTTTTTTTTTTTATGAAATGGTAGAGAAACTTTTTCTGATGGTAATAAAACAAAAAGTATGAAATTTGGTGGAAAACTGATGAAATTACACTATCGCGAATTTGACTGTGTCAGCGATATTTACATATCAGCGATTTTGCCCACTTTGACTCCTATTTTAGGCCAATTACATTATTCCAGTTGATCAAATTCTTAGCTATTTCGTTAGTATTACTTCTATTTTATCAACAAGAAACTGCCCAATCAACTATTTCAAGTAGCCAATAAAGTGATCAGAAATTGGTAATTTTGCCAATTTCACACAGTTAAAAATATTCCAATTTCAAAACAGCATCCAGAATAAACAATGAAGGCATTCCTGGCACTAAAATAACATTTCCTCTGTTTATTAGTTTTGTTTCCAGGCTTTACAGATGAATTCCATTTTGATTTTTTATTTACATAAAGAATTTTTATTCACACAAAAAATAGATGAATTACTCTTATGCAATATTGTAATAATTGTATATACACTATCAGTGCATTTGTAAACGTATATTAGACCCACCAGTTGACGTGTATTGGTCGCGTGATGTGATTTGTTTACTCTTGAAAATCAGCAAAAATCAAACATTTCCGTTAATTTGAGCTCAATTAGAAGCTATTTTCAACACTTAAACCAATCAAAATCATCTCTATTTCTGTAATATATATTCCATTCTATCAAATGAGACCAAGAAACCAAAAACTACATGAAAATACACCACAAAGTTGCTGTTTTAATCGAAAAACACATTAGTTTTTTTTTTCTCATTATGCACTGCGTGCTTCAGGATTTACTTTATATGGTCCACACTTACCACATAGATGCATTCTCTCATATCTAGGCCCAAATTTACCGATTACAGCTTATCTGAGTGAGCTGAGCTCATTGCATAGATCTACGGTTTGGACCCTGTGGAGAATGCATAGATCTATGGCTTGGACCCTGAAAGGGTTAAATATTGCATGTGCTACTTGAAAGCCAGAGTGGTTGTACAGATACTTCATTGTATTTTTTTCTATGTACTGCTTCCAGATGATATCTAGAGAATGTTCCTTCCTGTTGAAATGAGTTAACATGGAATATTTTTTTCATATGTTTATAACACACATGATACTTCTCTGAAATTTGATGCTGTATATTTACATATTAGTTTCTGTTGCAGTTTAAGGAGAAGAACAAGTGATAGGCACACATCATCATCAAGGGGTAGTGTATACCATGCATGACAAAACTTTACCAATAATACAACCTAACTCATGACTTCTTTGCTAAGTAGTGCCATACTTTCACTGCCAGTGTATGGATCATACACAGTAAATTCGGATGTGTTCTACTTATTTTCTTAGTGTAATTTTTTTTATTAAATTTTGAAGTGCAGTTTTACTATGGCTTACCTATAACACAGAATGGTTCAAAGGATTAAAAGTCATAACATTATAATTTGCTCTGTGGTAGGTGCTGTTTGTATTAGAGTGCATTGACATGTAGTTTTTATTGTTTGCAAGCTTCTTTGAAAAGTACAGGATAATAGTTTTTCTGCAGTGAGGTTTTATGAAGGATTGGGAGTTTATTTTGCAGTCTTGAAATGCATATATGTATGCATGGACTGTATATATACATATGTATACAGTATACTATTTATAATTATTGCCGTATTTGATTTTTAAACAAATTTTAACTGCTAACATTTACCTAATGGAATGGATTGATGCTGTTCACTTCCTAATTAAATCTTCCTTGAACTATCTTTGCTATTAAAAGTAGTATTTAGTAATACAGAAGATAATATATCTAACTAACGATCACTCTGTAGGTCTCCTCACTGGTATGGTATACCATGTAGCATGTACAACAATTTTTGTCCCAAATTCTATCTCTTTGATAATCTACAATTTATTTAAATAATAGCTCATAGTCTTCAATCCTCTTATATTTGCTGGCATGTCTGTCACATCCCATTTTCTAAAGTTGACACTTAAACATATAGAGAAGTTATGGGTAACAATGATTGCAATGGTTACATAATTGATTTCATTATTCATAGCATTTTACTTCAGTTTGGCACTTTTATCTTGAGCATATTGAAGTAGAGCATCATTGTCCTTTCATAATAGACATTTATTTTGTATGCCATAAATATACATTGGCATTCAGGTTTTTACAACAAAAGGAGGTTTTGTATTTTCTCTATATGTCTTAGTGTAAATCAATAATTTTATCAATATTATCACAAATAAATACATATAATTTATATCAGGCTTGTGATTTACCCTAATAATATCATGTTTGAATAATTTCTTATAGTTCCTACTATTATTTTAGTATTTAGAATACAGTTGTATCACAGAATTTATGTAATATTCTATCTGTAAAACGATCACTCTTGTATATCAGTTAAAAATGTACAATAGTTAATAATATTTATGTCACTTTGGTCTTCTCATGTATAGTATTGACCATCACTAATCCAACATCATTAGAACCTGTAGGGTGCCAGATTAGTGATTGCTGGATCAGTGATGGCTGACCTTTACCATTTCCCTCCATAGTGTCCACTTGTATTGCCAAAATTAGTGGCGGATCAGTGATATACAGTCATTTAATGTAATGTTCATAACATGGGAGCTGTATAACCCCTGTGGTTTAGCGCTTCTATTTGATTATAATAATAATCATAACATGGGAGAAGGTTAGGTATCATTCATTGAATTAAAATAGATTAGACTGATTAATGATTTACACAATTTTTTTTTAACACGCTGGCTGTTTTCCACCTAGTTTTTTTGCAATCTGAATAAGAAACTGTTGTAATAGTATTTTCAATAGCCAAATTAATCCTTATAATTGTGGGCTAGGGGCTTGGACTTCCAGCAAGCATGTGTGAGCGTGTTAGATAGGAGTGAATGGAGACGAATGGTTTTTGGGACCTGACGAGCTGTTGGAGTGTGAGCAGGGTAACATTTTGTGAAGGGATTCAGGGAAACCAGTTAATTGATTTAGTTGGACTTGAGTCCGGGAAATGGGAAGTACAGTGCCTGCACTTTAAAGGAGGGGTCTGGGATAGTGACAGCTGGGAGGGACTTATTCTCAGCTGTCGTATCTGAGCGCCTCTGCAAAGACAGTTTTTATGTATGAGTGAGGTGAAAGTGTTGAATGATGATGAAAGTATTTTCTTTTTTGGTATTTTCTTTCTTTTTGTGTCACCCTGGCTCGGTGGGAGACGGCCGACTTGTTGAAAAAAAAAGTGTGAAAAATCTTCACAATTACAAGGATTAATTTGGTTGTTGTTAATAATATTATGACAGTTTTCTATTCAGGTTGCAATTGCAAGTGGTTGCATAAAGAATCCCCTTGAACATTATTTCTTAATGCTTAAACTGTCTGTACTCATCAAATTCAAAGTCCCTTCTGTGATCACAAGTTTTAAAAAAAATATCTTCTGAAACGGTAGAGAATCTTTTTGCACAATTTGTGGTATCTTTTGGTCTATTCCAGAGCTTAAATCAATGCAAGACATACTAGCAAGTACATGTGTTCTGTACTATCCATTGACCTCAATAAACTTCCCATTCAACTATCAGAACTACCCTATAAATTCCCTGAAAGTCGGTAACTTGGCAAATTTTGTACTATTTTGACTCAGGAAATCATAATGACACAATTGCAAACAAACTATACCACGGGTTGGGTTAGAACCCATGATCAGAGAGTCTCCAAACTCTAGACCGTTGCGTTAGCCACTGGGCCAGCTAGCTTCAATAAGATTCATCCAACTAGGTATATTTCTACACCAGTGGTGCCTATGCTAACCTTCCTATGGTGTAGAAATATATACCTAGTTGGATGAATCTTATTGAAGCTAGCTGGCCCAGTGGCTAACGTGACGGTCTGGAGTTTTGAGACTCTCTGATCGCGGGTTCTAACCCCACCCGTGGTATGGTTTGTACTATTTTAAATGAATTCAAATACGTATATAAATTGGCATTCCAGCCACTACAGGAACCTTTCCTCTGTTCACTAATTACATCCCCAGGCCTCTCCTATAAAACACACACAAAAAATAGTTTTTTTATATTTCTCAGTTAATAAACCATAACCAAGAATGCTTGGTTATGGTTTATTAGACTGTCTCAGTAATTGAAGCAAACCTAATGAAAACCCATAAAACAGATTGGGGGTAAGGTGTTCCCTACTCTTCTCTAGGAAAATCTCCGAAAGTTGACTGTTTCCTCCATATTGATGGCTATTTCAGGTCCCTTGCAGTCCTAAACCAACCAAAATCTTTTCAGTTTCACTAGCATCTCTTTTGTTCTATCTACTGGTACCAAGAAACAGCCAGCAAAGTCACAAAAATCACCCTAAAAATTGCCCCAAATTCATGCTTTAATACAAATGCAGAATCAGAGGTTAGCTGTTCCCATAATGCACTGCATTAACGCCCCCATTGCACACACCGATTCTCTCTATGTTAAGGCCAAAGTTTTCCTCTCAGAAAATTCAAGGATATTATTATAAATTATGCATACTAGTACCTCATAGACGGTATACAGTGGACCCTCGGTTTTCGCCGAAAATTCTTTCCAGAATGCTGCTCAAGTGCCATTACCGAACGAATTTACTTCTTAAGATAAGTCATGTAGGTTAGTCTATTCAGCCCCAAAACTCATTAGCAAAAGTTCCTTCAGAAAATCACTTACATAAAAGGCATTGAGTGACCTCAAGGACTGTATGTACATTTGATATATACTCTTGCTTCACAGGCGATATGTGGGAAACAAAACTCTTTTCAATGAGATTTTGACAGCAGCTGAAGCTGTGCCTGGATCATACTCAGCCCTGGGGGGCAATGCTCCGGTGATGGCTTCACGATTTGCTTTGGAAGGGGCCAAAGTGCTTCTTGCAGCAAAGCGTAGCTCTTACATAATGAATAAGGTTCATCCTAGTATAATTGGTGAGTTATTTTCATTGCTCATAATGAATAATTCTGTACTCTAGTGTAAATTTCTTTACTACTTTTAATAACCTACTACCTATTACACACATCTGCCACATTGCTCTTGTATACATCCTATCATATGCCTTTTATGAATCCATAAATGTGACAGAGTTCCTTATTTTCTTACTAGAATGAGATATCCAGGTTTCTGTCATTGCAGAAAATGCTTTGAATTTCTAGAGGAAATCTCTGATCCTCAATAATACTCCTAAGGCAAAGTAACCCATAGAAGAAAAATATTCACCATGACTTCATTTAGTTGTCTGTCAATAAGTGTGTAGAGACTAGTTTAAAAAGAGAGATGTGAGTATAGTAATGCAAATAATATATCTTAAAACTTTAGGACTAGAAAAATTGTTTGTTATTTTCACTGAAAAAGTTAAAAGTTTGTATTTGTATTACAGGTTAATCATGCTCGGTGACAATTACAAATGTACATTTTTATTGCAGGTTTATCATACATAGTGATGATGATAACCCAGTTTTAAGCACAATAGAAGATTTTGGTGGGCAGCTGGAAGCTTTTAAGCCAAACCTTTTTGTGGTTGGTGGACTACAAATGATGGATAATTTTCCTTTTCCTCCTGGTAGTTATGCCATTTATTGTAGTTTTATCTGTGTATTTTGTATTATCTTAATACAGTGGACCCCCGCCTAACGAGCAAAATTCATTCCAGAAGCCTGCTCAAGTGCCATTACCAGAGCAATTTACTTCCTTAAGAAATAATGTCACGTAGGTTAGTGTATTTCAGACCCAAATACACTCACAAGCACTTACAATATTACTTACATAATTTCAATGGGTGCTCTGGGTCCACTTACATGGACCGTGAAATTCATCGAAGTCTGCTCAATGCCATACACAATTTACTCCTTAAGAAATATTCACGTGGTTAGTCTATTTCAGACCCAAATACACTTCCACAAGAACTTACAATTATACTTACATAATGACGATTCGGGGTTCGTTAACGGGTCCACTGTATACTACTTTGTGTATATGCTACATTTGAAGAATGAAGATTACTTTGTATCTACAACCAACTTTGCAAGTTAGTTGTGGATACTGTATATTCCATTCTGGTCTGGACATTTATCAAGGCACAAGTGAGACTTAATATTGATCCAAGACTGCCCAAAACTTTTGGTTATCGCTTAAAATTGTGGGTTGTGAACTGTTCCACTCACAATATTATGATTGTATTTAATACATGGCAGTTGCTCTCTTCCTTTAAATTTGATTTTAGCCGGACTTGAGTCCTGGAAATGGGAAGTACAATGCCTACACTTTAAAGGAGGGGTCAGGGATAGTGACAATTTGGAGGGACTATTCTAAACTGTTGTATCTGAGTGCATCTGTAAAGACAATGATTATGTATGAGTGAGGTGAAAGTGTTGAATGATGATGAAAGTATTTTCATTTTGGGGATTTTCTTTCTTTTTGGGTCACCCTGCCTCGGTGGGAGACGGTCGACTTGTTGAAAAAAAAATTTTAATACCATATACAGTGGACCCCGAGTTTCGAAACTTCACTCCTGAAGTCTGCTCAAGTGCCATTACCGAACGAATTTACTCTTAAGGAAAAATTTCACGTAGGTTAGTCTATTTCAGACCCCCAAAATACACTTCCACAAGAACTTACAAATTATACTTACATAATTGCACGATTTCGGGTTTCGTTAACCGAGGTCCACTGTACAGTGGACCCAGTTCGTAAACTTCACTCTGAAGTCTGCTCAAGTGCCATTACGACAATTTACCTGGAAATTTCAGAGGTTAGTCATTTCAGACCCCAAAATACACTTCCACAAGAACTTACAAATTAGTACTTACTAATTGCACGATTTCAGGTGTATTCGTTAACCGAGGGTCCACTGTACAGTGGACCCCAGTACGAGCACCCGGAAATCGTACAATTATGTAAGTATAATATTGTAAGTGCTTTGTAAGTGTATTTTTGGGGTCTAAATGGACTAACCTACTTGACATTATTTCTTAAGGGAGTAAATTCGTTCGGTAATGGCACTTGAGCAGGCTTCTGGAATGAATTTTGCTCATTACTCGGGGGTCCACTGTACAGTGGACCCCCGGATTACGTACTGCTCCAAACTCGAACAATTATGTAAGTGTATTTTTGTAAGTGCTTTTGTAAGTGTATTTTTGGGGGTCTAAAAGGACTAATCTGATTTACATTATTCCTTATGGGAACAAATTTGTTTGGTAACGGCACTTGAACAGCATTCTGGAATGAAATAATGACGTAATCTGGGGGTCCACTGTATACCCAAGTACAGTGGACCCCCGGATTTCGTACTGCTCCAAACTCGAACTATTATGTAAGTGTATTTTTGTAAGTGCTTTTGTAAGTGTATTTTTGGGGTCTAAAAGGACTTATCTAATTTACATTATTCCTTATGGGAACAAATTCGTTCGTAACTGCACTTCAACAGCATTCTGGAACGAATTAATGATGAAATCCGGGGGTCCACTGTATATGTCAAGGTTTTAAGATCAAATTTTTAAGCAAGCAAGTAGGAGGGGTTCAGTCTATTCATGACTAATACTTCTGAGAGGTTGAAATCCTTATATATTGAGGGCCTACTCTATACTAGATTCCTATTTCTTTTGTACATAAAGGGCAGAATGCCTCAGTAAGCATGTTCCACCTTAAATACACAAGTAAATTTGATAATATTAAGTACACAATTAACCCGCACATAGACACTTATGATGATATTTTGGTCCAACTTGGACTGAGTGTGACTTGTAAATGGTCCAAGTCAGACTGAAACATCTTTGAAAGCTTCTCTCTCCTATGTGCAGGTTATTTATGTATTGTTCCAGTCATGATATTTTGCCATTTTTGTTCATAATATTAAGTAGTTTCATTTGTGCTCGTCAGGCATCAGAGATACTGGTCAGGCTCCAGGTAATCCTGGATGGGGTTGAGGTAGACCTGGTCAGACTCAGGGGAGACCTGGTCAGTCTCAAGGGAGACCTGGTCAGTCTCAAGGGATCCCTTGTCAGGCTCTAGGTAGTCCTGAATGGGCTTGAGGTAGACTTGGTCAGACTCCAGGGAGAACTGGTCAGGCTCAAGGGATCCCTTGTCAGGCTCCAAGTAGTCCTGGATGGGCTTGAGGTAGACCTTATCAGGCTCCAGGGAGACCCAGTCAGGCTCCAGGGAGACCTGGTCAGACTCCAGGGAGACCTGGTCAGGCTCCAGGGAGACCTGGTCAGGCTCCAGGGAGACCTGGTCAGACTCCAGGAAGACCTGGTCAGACTCCCAGGAGACCTGGTCAGGCTCCAGGGAGACCTGGTCAGACTCCAGGGAGACCTGGTCAGACTCCCAGGAGACCTAGTCAGACTCCAGGGAGACCTGGTCAGACTCCAGGGAGACCTGGTCAGACTCCAGGGAGACCTGGTCAGGCTCCAGGGAGACCTAGTCAGACTCCCAGGAGACCTGGTCAGGCTCCAGGGAGACCTGGTCAGACTCCCAGGAGACCTGGTCAGGCTCCAGGGAGACCTGGTCAGACTCCAGGGAGACCTGGTCAGACTCCAGGGAGACCTGGTCAGACTCCAGGGAGACCTGGTCAGACTCCAGGGAGACCTGGTCAGACTCCAGGGAGACCTGGTCATACTCCAGGGAGACCTGGTCATACTCCAGGGAGACCTGGTCAGGCTCCAGGGAGACCTGGTCAGGCTCCAGGGAGACCTGGTCAGGCTCCAGGGAGACCTGGTCAGGCTCCAGGGAGACCTGGTCAGGCTCAAGGGAGACCTAGTCAGGTCAGGCACTGCTGAAAGTTCTAATCCTCCCTCATTTGGTAAAGTTGTTTTATGTTAGGTTCACTTAGGTTAAAGTTAGTTATCCTCAATATATGTAATATCCTGCAGATAAATAGAATAACAAATTTATGAATGTTACGAAAAATGGCTTCTCTCTGCAGCTTGTATTATAACCTGGGATAACTGCAGTAATTCTTTATTTTGATGTTTATCAAGTGTTCGGGCAAATGATTTTTTTGTTTTTGTTACAAATATTGTGAAGTTTTTGTGATTGGGACTATTTTCTTTGTTTTCAGTACTTTTTTACTTGTTTGGGCTAGAATATATTTTGCATCAGAGCACTTTGAAGCCTTTATTAAAGGTCCCTCAAAACTAAGTTAGTCTTATACATGAGATATGTGAAAAAAATAAAAGATTTTTTTAGCAAGAAAACAGGAGTGGACATATACATGCTGTGAGGATATACTTGGGTATATATAGTATGTGTAATTTACATATATATAATAGTAGTAGTGATTTTTAGATTTTTAAATATTTTCCTCCTAGGAAATATTAACTATGGTACTGTTTTAATAAATTCAGTGGTTACATGTCATGTAGGAAAGTTCATAAATGAAAGGAGTAAATATATTTAATTAATTTCTCATTAGTTTTTCAAATACAGTGGACCCCCGAGTTACGAGCACCTCAGAAATTGTACAATTATGTAAGTGTAATATTCTAAGTGCTTTTGTAGGTGTATTTTTGGGGGTCTGAAATGGACTAACCTACTTGACATTATTCCTTAAGGAAGAAAATTCGTTCGGTAATGGCACTTGAGCAGCCTTCTGGAATGAATTATGCTCGTAACTCTGGGGTCCACTGTACGTACAGAATTTATGCTTTTCATTGATAACTAAATATTTTCTTGATATGTGTATATTATTATTTTACAGTTCACTGTATTGTACCTTTTGTAATTGCTTATTACCCATTCTTTTTTTCTTAAAATTTCTCGTATATAAATGATGTAATGCACACTGTTTTATTTTCCATCTCTCAGGTGTGCAGGAGGAACGTCTGCAAGCTGTAAGAGACCAAATGATATCACTTCCGACCAGTTCGCGAATTCATTTTGAAATGGCCTCATTTACAGACACAGATCTTCTGACTGGCCTCATCCAGCATGTTATTCCATATGCTGATTCTCTTGGAATGAATGAGCAGGTAAATGTTAATTTTTTTACCAGTATTATTATATAGTGCCTTTCCATTTAGTAATTAATATCAGTTATCCTTGGAAATACTGTAATAGAAATATTAAAAGTATTTCTTTTGGCTTTCATGAATTTTGAGGGAAAAGTTGTGTGCATTTGATCTGTCTCCTATAAATTCCCAGCCTGAGACCAGCCTGATGGAATCATGTCTTCAAAATGGTGTATAACATTGAATTTAATGTCTAAGATCTTCCTTTTTGCCTTTGTACCACTCCAGTCCTTGTCTCTCAGATAGAATTTAAAAAACTAGGCAGAAAATAGCAACACTGATTTATGTGACCAGCCTTTGGGTGAATTGGTGGAGGTAATGTTACCATTCTCCATGGGGAAGTGGAACAGAATTCTTCCTCCGTAAGCCATGCGTGTCGTAAGAGTCGACTAAAATGCCGGGAGCAAGGGGCTAGTAACCCCTTCTCCTGTATACATTACTAAAGTTAAAAAGAGAAACTTTTGTTTTTCTTTTGGAGCCACCCTGCCTCGGTGGGAAACGGCCGATTTGTTGAAAGAATGTTACCATATGGTAAATTGAAGTAGAGGAGAGCCCCATTTGTAAGGCTCTTAGGTTCTTAACCCATGCGATAAGTGAAAATTGCCGGCAGGTGGAAGAGCATTGAATGTGTCTAAAATACCTGATAACGTGTTTACACTATCATATAATAAGTGCTCAATACAGCTAGGCATAAAAAACATAAAAAAAGTAAAATAAATACACAGTACATACAATACTTACCTTAAAATATGGCACCGGTCGTGCTTCCCTTACACAACTGTTGTGCAAAAATGGTGAAAATGCAGTAAACGCACCGAACACAATGAAGAATGACTCCGTTGAAAGCCAACGAAAATATGGAATATGTACCAACAAGAGTGTGACGAATAAGCAGGGTACTCCTATACAGTAATGTCCTACAATGAATGATTTGAGCCCTAATGTTCTAATCTTTGCTAATCAATTTCTCCTCTCTTGTTATATGATATTTCTAGGACTATGATGTTTGAAAGAATATCTACAGGAAATTCAGTAAAAGGATTTTTAACATGTACAGTGGTACCTCGAGTTACGATATTTTTTCATTCGAGAATGCTGTTCAAGTGCCATTACCAAACGAATTTATCCCCATAAGGAATAATGTAAAATAGACTAGTCCTTTTACACCCCCAAAAATATACCTACAAAAGCATTTAAAAAATAAACTTACATAAAGGGCGATTTTGGGGACCATCGTAACTCGAGGTACCACTGTAACTCGTATATGGAAATGCCAGTAACTTTACTATATTTTTGGTGTTTTATATTTTTACTTTTGTAATAATTCCAGGAATTGCCAAACCTCTACAGTATGATGAAATATGGAAATGTGAGCTTAGTGTCGGACTTCAATCCTCGAGTAGCTGTGGTGCTTGACCAGATGCGTGAAATTTTCCAGTAAGGGTTCCTGTTTTGTGCATGGCACTAAAGCTATAGCAAGCAGATATTTCCATCTCATATTTTAATTTGACTTACTTGTAGACACTTTTAAACCTCATTGAACTTTTATTCTAAGAGTCTTAAAGTTTGATGAGTTATTCAGAAAGTGAACATCCACTATATATATTCTAAAAGATGTAAAAAAAAAATGCTTATCATCTATGTGGTATTGGGTATTGAGCTAGTGTCAAGGACCATATTCTATAATGCATTATTGGGTATTGAGATACAGTGGTACCTCGGTTTCATCGATAATTCATTCCAGAATGCTGTTCAAGCGGTTACCGAACGAATTTGTTCCCATAAGGACAAATGTAAATTAGATTAGTCCATTTCAGATCCCCAAAAATGCACTTACAATAATACACTTACATAATTGTTTGAGTTGGGAGCTGTACGAAAACCGAGGTACCACTGTAGTACCATACATACTGATGATTACTAGGTAACATTGCATGCAGCCTGGAGCTGTCACTGATGAAGCACATTGCACATTGTTAAAAGTGACACTACATAAATTGATTTTGTGGGAAGGGCAGTGCCTGAAATGTGGAAGGGAGGGTATGTTGCAGTTGGTGGATAATCTGAGTGTGATGTCAATACTTCTGGAAAGACAGCATTTGAATGAAAGATGGTGAATGCGTTTTCTTTTGGGTCACCCTGCCTTGGCTGGAGATGGCCATTGAGTTTGAAACAAAAATTAAGTGTAGTGTTAAATCTGTTTCCTTCTTTGGCTGATTCCTTGTTGGGAACCAGCCAGTGTGGCAAGAAATATAAATTGTACATTCCAACTAAGAAGTCACAGAAAAAAACATTATACAAATACCGTAATACGAATGTGAAGTTTTAAAATAAAATATACAATATTAAATGGTTTCCAAATATTTTTTTCTTTTGTTTGAGGGGATAAAAATGGCTTAACCCTTTACCGGGCACTCCCTGGAAAATGATAATTTCAAAATGTATTTCAAATGAGTGGATAGAGTAACTCAATGTAAGGATAATGAGCCCATATAATTGAAATTCTAAAAAAAACTTTTCACGCAATTGCCAATATTCAAGGACCGTCTACAGACGGTCCTGACCGTTAAAGGGTGTCAAATTCTGAATGTTGCAAATTTGCAATTGTTAATAAAACACCAAATAAGTATTTTTCTATTTTATTATACTAATAGATAATATCAAAAACACAAATGGAACTTGTTTCCAAACATTTTGTATGTATAAAAATATGAAAGTGAACCAAAGAGCAACATGGACACATTGCAAAGGGATAAAACTTTCAAGTCCCATATTCCTGAATTTCCTGAGAAAAACAATCATTCTTGATCACTAATTGCTACAATGAAAGGCTATGAAGCAATTTCTTTCCTTCTTGATGCATAGATTTACCTTGCATACGGCACACAAAAATGAGGATGTGACATGATTTTTCGTTTTGCTGCAATAATTGCATGTAAATATTCTGCCTTGCACTGGCCAGTGACCTAGCATTTTATCAAACCTATCATTTTGGTCAAACCTCACACTGTCATCAGGCCTTTCTGCACGTTGGTACTGCACTGGAGATGGCAACAGGTCATCTGGTTCTGGATCTGAGTCACTTTCCACCAAAATGCAGAGATATTTGAAATTCTGTTGGAAGGGTTCACAATAGAACAATTTCTCATTGATCTGGAATGACAATAAGAATGTTCTGTACACACCCAGACCACTACGGAATTCATATATGCACTAGAAATTTTTATATAAATATTTATTTACTGAAATTTAAAATGTGGCCCTGACGGGCGGGACCGTCTGTACACGGTCCTCTTTGTTGCACTTTTTCAATTGCATGGTACACTCATATTATGCATATCTAACTCCTGATATATATCTCAAAATATGCCTAAACTATTCATTTACACACTGGACACAACAATTAGTACTTACCGACATTGTAGAGAGTATAATCACAGTGTATATGAGTGGAACAAGAGCAAAAATTCGGCTCTGGGTGACGTAAAGCGAGAAGTGTTTACATTTTGGTCTCTCAACCAATGGGAAGCGAGCAGATGCCGGTCTCACTTAGCTGGAGCAACTCACAGAAGGCTTGTGATTGGTCAGATATAGAGAATGGGAACCTAGATGGGCTGGGGGAGTAGGATGACACGCGCAAAAACACGTGTTTAGGACCGTCTGTACACGGTCCTGCCCGGTAAAGGGTTAAGATGAGTGTAGGAATTCATTATATCATCCTGCCTAAGAAGTGAAATAGGCAATATGATTGTCCTCTTTTCTATATCTTAATAATAAATGCAGGGTAGGGATCATCCTAGGAAAGGTTGGAGGGAGGGGGTAAAGGAGGTTTTGTGTGTGAGGGGCTTAGACTTCCAGCAAGCATGCGTGAGCATGTTAGATAGGAGTGAGTGAAAGTAAATTGTTTTTATGACGACATGCTGTTAGAGTGTAAGCCAAGTAACATTTATGAAGGAGGGGTAGGAACATTTGCAGTTTTGAACTGTCGTATCAGTATCCCTCTGACAAAACAGTGATGGAGTGAGTGATGATGAAAATGTTTCTCCTTTTTGGGTCACCCTGTCTCAGTAGGAGACGGTCAGTTTGTTTAAAAAAAATAAAAGTGAATAATTGCAGGCAATTAAGAGCAGCACCAGAGGAGGGAGGACGGCGTCGGTTGACAAGGTTGCATCTGCACACATTAGCCTACCAGGCTATCATGGTGTGGAGGGACTCAGCCTGGACCAACACACTTGCTGCTGCCACTAAAGCTGCTCTTACAGCTAATCGACATGTTTGTGGTAAACCTGAGGTAAAGAAAATTATTGCCTGTCTATGATTAAATAACATTCTATATAGCACTTTTTTTTTTGTAGATGAGATTGAAAAGTGCATCTAAAATTGAATAGTGCATAATAGTAAGGCCTTATGTATTTTCATTCGCATTTACAAAAAATTGCACCATATAGAGGAGTCTTTTAGATAAAAATATAGTCTTTTACATAAAATATGATAAGAATATAAATGTGATTACTGACACCTTCAAGGAAAACTGCATGTGAGAATGAGTCATATTGGATATAAAAAACAATTAGCAGTGTAAAGTAATAAAAAAAATACTATACAGTAATTACTGTATGGGAATTTAGGAAATTAAAATTTCAGAGTACAAGAGTATATAAATTGTCCTTATTGGTATTACAGATAAATCTGGAAAATGCTCGTATGCTGATGGATGAAGGTTTCACTTTATCAAAAGCTAATGGTGCTGGCAGAGTCATATTTAACACTCAACGGCCTGTGTCATGCTGGATTGAAGATGATGGAAAGTTGAAGTATGTTTTAGTGACTGTAGAAGGTTGTATGAAAGATCAGGTGCCATTCCAGATACCATTCACCCTCTCTTCCCTGTATAGTAAACATTATTTACTTCATCTTTATTTGCTTCCTTCAGTCTTCCTACTTCTACTTACACTTAGGTCACTACACATATGTGTACATGTACAGTGGATCCCCGGTTTTCGTGATTTTTTCGTTCCAGAATGCTGTTCAAGTGTCATTACCAAACGAATTTATTCCCATAAGGAATAATGTAAAGTAGACTAGTCCTTTTAGACCCCCAAAAATACACTTACAAAAGCATTTAAAAAAATACACTTACATAAAAGGGCAAATTTGGAGCAGAACGAACACCGGGGGTCCACTGTATATGTATACACACCCATCTGAGTTGTCTTCTATTTTCTTAATACAGTGGAACCTCGGTTTTCGTATGCTCTAATTTGTATGTAAAACTATAGTTATTCTCTATAAAATGTATTTTTTGTTAATATTTTTGGGTGTCTGGAATGAAGTATGTAATTGGATTTACAGTGGAACCTCAATTTTCGTTTGCCCTAGTTTTCGTTGAATTCTGTTTTCGACGACTTTTTTCGTCAAAATATTGTCCCAGTTTTCTTTCATCACCTTGGTTTTTGTCCGCCGTACCAAACGTGTCCGCCTGCCCACACCCACACAAAGCATCCCATGCACGCATTCTGAGTCAGTTTGGCTTTGTTTCTCGTCGAGTGAACATTACCCTGCGCATTCATATGAAACATTTTGTAATAATCCATTGTTTTTTGTGCTTGTTTATTGAGTGCAACTGCTAAATAAGCCACCACGGGGCCAAAGAAAGTTCCGAGTGTCTTTGGGGAAGTCCATGGGGTTGGATGTGAGTGGCCAGGATGTGGAAGAGTTGGTGAACGACCACAGGGAAGAGCTAACCACTGAAGAGCTGCAACACCTTCAACTGGAACAGCAACAGATCGCAGCTGAGGAAATTGCTTCAGAGGAGGAGGAAGAGAGAGGGAAGAATGTGCCTTCTTCAGTGATTAAGGACATGTGTGCAAAATGGAGTGAGTTGCAAAGTTTTGTGGAGAAATATCATCCTAACAAAGCTGTTGCAAGCCGTGTCTGCAACATGTTCAATGACAATGCCTTGTTCCATTTTAGACAAATCTTAAAGAGATGCCAGAAACAGACCTCTCTGGACAGATTTTTTTGTGCGACAGGGGTACAGTGACTCTCAAGCTGGTTCTAGTGCCAGTAAAAGACAAAGAAGGGAAGTAACACCAGATAGGGACTTGATACCTGAAGTCCTTATGGAAGGGAATTTCCCTTCCAAACAATAAACTCTCCTCCCTCTCCCCTCCTCGCTGTCTTCCATATGCCAGCAAGAGTCTTCAATAAAGGTAAAAGTGATTTAAATGTTCATTTATCCATTTCATTAGTGATTTATATTATTTCTCATTGTTTTCTGTATGTAAAACTATAGTTATTCTCTATAAAATGTATTTTTTTTTAATACTTTTGGGTGTCTAGAACGGATTAATTGGATTTACATTATTTCTTATGGGAAATATTGCTTCAGTTTTCGTTGAATTCGGTTTTCATCAGACTTTCTAGAACGAATTAAAGATGAAAACCAAGGTTTCACTGTACATTATTTCTTATGGGAAATATTGCTTCCGTTTTCATATGATTCGGTTTGTCAGACTTTTTTGAATGGATTAATCACGAAAACCGAGGTTCCACTGTAGCTCTTGTTCTTCTTTACTTTCTGTCATCTCCATGGGGAAATGGAAAAGAATCCTTCCTCCATAAGCCATGAGTGTTGTAAGATATTATTAAAATGCTGGGAGCAAGGGGCTAGTAACCCCTTCTCCTGTATAAATTACTACTTGTAAAAAGAAAAACTTTCGTTTTTCTTTTTAGGTCACCTTGCCTTCGTGGGAGAGAGCTGGTGTGTTTAATTTTTTTTTTTATAGCGAGTGATCAAAATCAAGTCAAATTGCTTTTTAAATGTAATTTTACACTCAAATTTGCTTGACTGTGACTTACTCCACAGGTGTGCATTGCTCCTGTTCTGGTGTGTACATCAGTTCGTCATACAGCCGGTGGAGGTGACAATATATCTGCTGCTGGGTTAGTTCTTCAGGTATAAAGTATTTTAATCATTATGGTGTGGAACAAGATATAGGAATTATAAATCCTCAATTTAAAGGTACATGTATTTACCATTATGTAAAATATTTTAAAAGGTTAAAAATAAGTGGTTATAAAATATTTTATATATACAGTAGACCCTCATTTAGCACGGTAGTTACGGTCCTGAAAACATCGTGTTAGGTAAAATACGTGTTAGATAATTAAAAGAACGTATGGGAAAAATAGGGTTAAAGTCCTGAGAGTCCCCAAAAAGCCAAACAAGTTTTTTTTCGACCAACAGATCTTACAAATATAAAAGAGAATATGTAATTGTTGTTCATTATCGTGATGTATTATGTTGTTTTTACTGCTTAAGACTACAAATGTAACAGAAATAATAGTATTTACCTTAAATTGTGGTTGCTGATTTTTGTGGATGATTGTGAAGAGAGTGGAGAGTTATGCTGTGGCCCTACTGGGCTGAGGTGAATAGTAGAGATTCTGGATCTGAAGTCGATGGTTGTACTGAGTGTCTCTAACTTTAATAAAGTCATTCAGTAAGTCAGTTAAGTCATTCAGTATCATTCAGTAAGTCAGTCAGTCAAGTCATTCAGTAAGTCAGTCAGTCAAGTCATTCAGTAAGTCAGTCAGTCAAGTCATTCATTAAGTCAGTCAGTCAAGTCATTCATTAAGTCAGTCAGTCAAGTCATTCATTAAGTCAGTCAGTCAAGTCATTCATTAAGTCAGTCAGTCAAGTCATTCAGTAAGTCAGTCAAGTCATTCAGTAAGTCAGTCAAGTCATTCAGTAAGTCAGTCAAGTCATTCAGTAAGTCAGTCAAGTCATTCAGTAAGTCAGTCAAGTCATTCAGTAAGTCAGTCAAGTCATTCAGTAAGTCAGTCAAGTCATTCAGTAAGTCAGTCAAGTCATTCAGTAAGTCAGTCAAAACATTCAGTAAGTCAGTCAAGACTTACCTACCCAGAGCGACCGCACGCTCAAAATTTTTCCCTCCAGCGAATCGCGTAATATAAGGTTTACGTCGTGTTAGATAAAAATGTGCACAATTCTTCAATCGCGTAATACCCAAAACGCGCAACATAAAGTCGTGCTAAATGAGGGTCTACTGTACCATGTCATAATTTTATTTGGTTTAATTTATACTGCCAGTTTAATAACATATTTGTGACAGTTATACAGTACATACAAGTTACATCATACACTGTTGTAACCCCAGAATTAGGTGTAGACAGTGTCTCGATTTAAAAAAAAAAATTCTTTTTAAAACAAAGACCACAGTTTTGCGGTTGTCATTGGTAAAAAAAAAATTCCCGTCAGTAATTACCGAGATACGAAGGAGTGAAGTTGAAGGTCATTGACCCACTAACAGCAAGATTGGCGATTGCTGCACACTCTGTATTATTTTATTTATTATTTTCTACTTTTTTTCTGGGGTTATTCTAAATTTTTTACAGTTTCCAGTAACTGTTGTGACCTATGAGACCCAAATCATGCTCAATGTATGCATGGTTACCCCTCTGTATACAACACAATACCCACACTAACAGTGTTATCAGTATATTACAAACCATTTATACACAACAACTTAAATAAACGTCCAAATGCTTCACATTACTTACTGTCTCTAGAACACGGCTCCATACACAACGCTGTTTTGCACTGTTTACACATAAAGCGAGTATTCCTGTGCTTTGCTGGGTACCTCATTGTGTGCAAACAGTCATAACAACTCTTCTGAACTCATTTTTTGTCTGTACCAGGAAGTGTCAATAGAAAGTGATCACCAAACTTCATACAGGGATATTTGGTGATCGATACGGTGGTAAATGTGTTGTGTGGGTGCTGTGACCTGGTATTTCTGTATTATTTGTCTGATGACAGACAAACAGAAGTTGGCATATGATGGTCTGTTGCTGGTCTTGATCTCGTACATATTGCATGCATTCAGCATTGGCATGTCCACAATATGCAAGAAAAGTTTCACATACCAGCAACTCTTGTGGACACAATCAACAAACCAAGTCTGCATGTCATGTTTGTCTAAAAAATACATATTGATGGTGTAATCCATGACAGCAGCTGGTCTCATAGTGGGTTTATTGATTTGTCTGTTCACCTTTCCAGTGTCTTTCATTTCATGCTGGTGGATCAGTGTTAACACTGACATCACGTTTGCCGTACCACCAAATTGGCATGATGTCATTGGCATGAAATACCTGCAACTTACTCGCACCAATGCCTGTGTGAACCTGGTCATATGTTTATGTGTTCATCCACTGTACCACACAGATCTGTCATGTTCACATCCAGGAAATCACTGAGTAAAGGGCTTGTGTTTTGATTATCCGTGTAGTATAATGTATGCCCCTTATCAAGATATGGTTCCACCATTTTTCTCATCATATCACCTGAGATTCCCAATAACTTCCTGGTATCTTTTAATGTTTTGTTCTCCGTGTGTATAATGAGATCCAATACAGGTCGGCCATCACTAATCCGTCAATCAGTTACCTGGTTCCATCAGTAATCCGGCACTAATTTCGGCTAGCATAATTTCAAATTTCATCATTATACTGACTCAGAAATTGTGCAGATGGTTGTAAATCCACAGCAGCAAGCCAATGGAGGAGAAAGCAGTGATGAAAATGAGGAAAATGTAGCAGTCTCTATTGATAGGTTAATTAAGTGTATTCTAACCTAACCACTTTGTAATCTGGCAAACTCACTAATCCGGTTCACTACAGGTCCCAATGATGCCGGATTAGTGATGGTCGACCTGTATTGGGCCAGTTTCACAATCATACATCACTTAACAGTGTGATTCCAGTGTTTTCTCTTGCATGGTATATACTGCCTGAAGGACAGTCTACCTTTGAGCAGGTTCTTGAAAGGATAAAAATACTAACTGAACTTCTGTTTGTGATACATAAAAACACCCCTAATCTTGTACAACATGTCACTTCTGTTGGGCCTAGTCTTGTTCGAGAAAAGTAGCATGTAGCAGTAGGATAGAGCTGTTGATGGGCATGAGATCACTGAATGTCTGGGTACATAAAAGGTAGTCAGTTGATTAGTATGCTACTACATTGAGCTTTTACATATGTGGCATAAACACAGTGTCAAAAAAAAAAAAAAATAAATAAAGATAAATCTTAGGCACATTTGTGTCTTTCTTCCAGTACAGCTGTGATCATGGTAAAACCAATATGTTTGCCACTGTATACTGGAAGTATCTTGTTTAGTTTGAGGAAAACAAAGTGCAAAAAATTCAAATTCAGTGGCATTGTTCCCTGGGTACAGTTGGGCTGGATTGTAGTTGCTGGATATTTGCAGCTGGTTGAGACTGTGGTGGTTGTGTGGGGGTGGTGGACATGGCCTGAGTTCCTAGGGGTGTGGTGTATGGGGTATGGTTCCCAGCTGGGGCTGGCCCTGGAGCCACTCGCCTCCCTCTTCCACCAGCTTGCTGCTGCATACCATGTTGGTATTAACCCATGACAGTTGGTGCACCATCATCCTCTATCACTGTGTAGCCAATGTTGGGTCCTATGATGTACTACATTCCCTTGGTATAGCAATGGACACTACCAGACCACATGTGGCGCTGTATACATTGATACTTCATAGGTGATTAATTTTCCTCACTATGGACTGGTCATCGATTGCTAGGAAATCAAAGTCCACATCACTATCATCATTACTATTCCCATCTGTATCCAAACCATGGGAGAATATGAGCTTTCACTTACAGCGTAGTGGATGTAAAAAAAAAAAAAAATGAATGAACTAACCCCAGACATGGATAGCTGTGGGACATCAAAGTTTTCGGCATTATTTCCGACATCCTGATCATCACTTTCAGTCGCTAAATGTTCAAAACCAAAGATCTCATCCCCAGTTGGAACCATCACTTGGGAATAAAACACGCTGAATTTGTTTTACTAGGACTCTCCTGCCAAATTTGAGGCTGCTTGCATAGGTCTTTGTACATGATGCTGGCATAAGGAATGTAGAACTACAGATGAGACAGTGAAGGGGTAAATAATACATTCACATTTTTTTTTCTTCTATTTTCTGAAATTTTATTTTTATAACTAATTCATGTTTTATCCAGATTTATTTATGAATTCTTTTAATATATGAGTTTGGAGCCTGAAAGTAATAATTGTACCTAAGTTGAATTTTACAATAGAAAAGCACCTGCATTTATTTTCTAGCAGGATTACTCCTTAAACTCTGGCATTTGCAGAACCTGGCCACTTGTCTGTGGACATTTTTTCTACAAAAATTTTTCTCTTGGTATAAGTATAAATTACTGTATCAGTGATTAATAGTAAAATTACCATTGATCAGGTGCTGGCCTGTTCACGAGGCCTGGTAACACAGTGATGACATCTTGCTTAACACTTAAATATTTAGTGTACACCAAACTCGATTTTCACATGTTTTTTTTTTTTAACATTTAATTCTGTGCATCTTTTAAGTCAAAACCAGTTATTTTATCATTTAATAAAAAATTAAAGTGTGTTTGCCACATTACTCACAACTATAATGCTTTTTTTTTAAATGTTTAGGGCAATTTTAAGTCAGTGAGTATAATTAAGAGTTGTAAAACCCAGTGCCATAGGAGTGAGGATAGATAGTAACTGTCATGTACCTAAACCAAGTCAGTGATAGAGTAAGTGGTGGTGAATGTTTATTCTTTATTTGGGTCATCCTACCTCTACGGGAGATGGCCAGTGTGTTTAAAAATATATACATGTATACATACTTTATGTATGTATTTATTTCATAATATTATACAGGTAGAGCAACATAAATATTGTAAAGGTGAACAGAGATCATCTTTCGTAGATGGTGGAAGTCAGAGTGTGTAGTGATGGTAGCCAGACACTGGACATATCAGGGTGCCAGGAAGTGTAGTGATGGTAGCCAGATACTGGACACATCAGGGTGCCAGGAAGTGTAGTGATGGTAGCAGGACACTGGACACATCAGGGTGCCAGGAAGTGTAGTGATGGTAGCAGGACACTGGACATGTCAGGGTGCCAGGAATGTAGTGATGGTAGCAGGACACTGGACACATCAGGGTGCTGGGAAGTGTAGTGATGGTAGCCTGACACTGAACATAGGTGAGGGTAGCCAGATGGTGTGTTACCAAGAAGTATGAAGACAGTCATAAGTTGCAGAACAAACATTTATTAAAACATTTTGCAATTGAGAACAATTTTATTCCCCAACTTGTGTATTTGTCCTCGTATTTTAGTGTTGTGAAAGATGTTTATATTGTATTCACCTCCCAGAATTAGTATTACTTGTCCTTACTTTATTTTAGGTAAATATAATGACTGCTTATGTGTATGTAATCAGTGGCTAATATTTTAATTTTTGAAATTTCATTTTTTTTTTTGTCAATCAACCAGCAAAATTTCAGATTATCATCAGTTAAAGAAAATTGAGTTACCTCAATTTACATACCAGATTTCAGCATCAAGTTGTTAGAATTGTAAAGCATTTGTCAGAATGTCATGTGTGTTTTCAATTGCTACTAAAATTCCGGTTTGGTTTATATATAGTATAGACAGTAAAATTGCAAGCAGGCAATCTTAACAATGCAGAACAAGCCACATGAAGATGGAAATCTTTAACTCTAGATCTTTCACACTCTTGTGCATCATCAGGAGCTATATGTTCTGTCTTGCAACATTGCATAGCTCCTGATGATGCACAAAAGTGCAAAAGATCTAGACCTCAAGATTTCCATCCCCATGTGGTGTGTTCTGCATGGTATAATTAGAATTTTAAAAGCTAATTATTCATAAACCAGATTAAAATACATGTTATCTCCCCCATGCTAATACAGCTTGGCTATGAGTAGGCCATGTTATTTGCTTTTTGTTCCTCCACTATTATCCATTCCAGTTTAGATTTGTTCATGTTAAGATGAAGATATGTTTAATATAAAAGTTATAAGTTGCAAAATGTTACTCATTTAATAAAATCATAGGGCTGAAGCATTTTTGGTGACAAATTTACAAAATATTACACATTGGGTATGATTTAATGCTTATCTTCTCCGTTATGGTTATGCCAAGATTCCCAAGTTTTCACTTGAAAGCCAGTTTGTAGAATATTTTTTGTGTGTCTGTTATATGAGACCAGTATGTGTTTCTCCGAGCTTCAGTAATGTGTGCTTGGTTTCTCAACAATAATTCTTATCCTTAAGTTAATTTGTCTTAAAATGGTATGGAAGTTAAAGTCAAAATCAATATTTATCTCTAATGGCTACATTTCTCAAGCATTTACTTGAAGATGTTAATGGTTTTCATGCCCAGTCATGTTGCTAATCAAAAATCTTTTATTGCTTTTCACCTAACATACTCAGATTTGCACGAGTCTTTATACTTGAAACATTTTCTGTTTACTGGATTTTCAGTGAGTAGCAGAGTATTTGCACAATTTTGATGACTTCATATATTAGAGGGTAATTTAGTGTTGCAAGGAAGGGAATACAAGTCAGAAAATAAAACTGCAGGTATGAAAAGCAAAGGACAATCAGGGGGACAGGAAATGGTAGTACTAGAGTTGTGAAATTTAGGACAATATAACAAAGTTGTCTCAAACAAAAAATTAAGCATCCTCAGTGTTAAAGGTGGCACTTTTAGAGGAGGGCTGGTAGAATGAGAGGATAGTAAGTTGTAAAAAGAGCTAAAAATAAAGATGATACTCTTAAAAAAAAAAAAAAAAAAAAAAAATACACTAAGCAAGTGATCAAGATGTGCTGTATGGTTACCATGAATGTACACTCCCATGACAGGGAGAAAGTCAGCTGTTATGGTTCATATCCTAGGAGTGGATCTAAGGACCCCAATTGAAATAAGCCACATACTTTACTTTTTTTTTTTGGGTTACTAACGTGAAAAAAGTTGTCTTTGAGCCATGATGTGTCAGACTGGGTGTCTAGAGTTAGTGAGAGAAGGTACTTAATAACTTGCTCAATCTATATGACTTAGAAATTAGTGACCAAAACATTTAAGTTATATGTAAATATATAGAATATTTGTATAGTTTTGATTAACATTTTGCATGATTTAGAATTTACAAACAAAAATAGTCATATCATATATGAATATCAAGTTATTACTTAATGTAAACGGAAATGAATATTTAGCCAACATGGAACATTTATAATTGCAAACCTTGTAATAACATGTAGGATTCCATCACAGGGCTGTATAATGTGCAATTTTTGTAAACCATGAAGGCCACATGCAATACTTTGTACTGTTAGGCTTGAAAGTCACTGTGTAAAGTATTGATTGAGGCTGTGTTAATATATAAGGACTATACAGTGGTCCCTCGACTATCGGTCATAATCCGTTCCAGGAGCTAGACTTTAACTCGAATTACTCGAAACTCTAAACCTTGTTTCCCATAAGAAATAATGTAAATACAATTAATCAGTTTCCACCCAAAAATATTCACAAAAAATTAATTTTGTGAAGATTAACTATATATGTTTACATAAACAATTATAATTACATATACAAGGTAATAAATTTATAATTAAACATTTAAAATAACAATTACTTACCTTTATTGAAGAGATTTGCTGGCATCTGGAAGATAGGGAGGACAGGGGCAGGGCTTAGTGTTTGGAAGGGGAATCCTCACTCCCTGCATGCCTGCTACACTGTTTTTGTTGTACATCCTGGCAAGCTCACTCACACGTACGCCACTCATATTTTTCTACAATCTCCTCCTTCACTTCGATGGTGTTCCTCACTTTCTTTACCACAGGGGTGCCACTAGGAAGCTTCTTTGGACCCATGGTGACTTATTTCACAGTGACAATCACTAAACCAGCAATAAACAGAATAAATTTATTGTGAATGTTTGAAAGAGCATGCTGGGTAATGTTCTCTCAATGGTAAACAACGCTAGACTGGCGTCCTGCGTGTCGAGGCGGACAGGTCTGGTACGGACCGATACACGAGGGAAAAATTGACCGAAAAAAGCGCTTGAAACTCGAAATCACCGAAACACGAGGGACCACTGTACTTAAGATGAGACACAAGTTGAAGTTATGACTTTGTATGCAGTAGAATTTTCAGTTTGTCTGGTATATGTGGGTTTTCGTGAGATATCTGTGTCATTGTGTCTGTTGTGCAGTTACACTTTATATTTTATACAGGAAGTATATGGAGTTTTTGGATGGTTGCTTTAATTTTTATAACATGCTAATTTAGTTTTCCTAGAATATAATTTAAATTTTCCACTACAATTTAACATGAATTCTGTTACATATTTCTTGATTATGAGATGCAGTCAATATATTCCATTTAACCCCACATGCAAGAATCAAAAGGCTCAAATCTGATGATTGGGAATCTAACTAAGGCAGTTCTCTACATTCAGGAATTTTGGTGGCTTACATGTTCATGTTTTAGCAACAAGGTGAACCTGCTAACTGAAATTTAAGTTTGTATGTATGTCCATTGTGTTCAAGCATTAACTGATAGAATATTTAAACATGTAAGGGTTATACAGAGCCTTGGAAAATGGGAGGTACTGACTTTGGTTATCTTTTATGACAAATCCAACTTTTCATTATGCTGTATTTAACATAATTCATTTTTAGGAGACATGCAGGTGGATATATATATGAGCATTGAAGGATGTTCATGTACTGTAAGTATTGGGTACATGCACATTTGTCATCATGCTCTTATAACCTTAACCATCATTTTAATTTTTTTCCATCTCACACGTGTCTCCTTGTCCTCTAAAGTGGCATACAAAAAATAATCTTTTTTGGAATTAATAGACTAACATTTAATTTTTTATTTGTGCTTAGCTGATATCAGATTTGTGTGTGACATGTCAATCAGTGTACACTTAGATCTCTATAAATTGTATCATTACTATTTAATTCCATTTTCTATACACTTTTTATGATAAGTACTTCAGAAAATGCAGGTGCAATATCATTTGGGGGGCAATGATTAAACCTGTAAGGGTCATACAGCATCTGGGAATGAGGGAAGGCCCAGGGTCCAAGAAATAGAAGTTGTACCTTGCTCCAGGCATCAAGGATTTCCTCAGAGAGGAGTGGAAAAGAAGTCTGTTCAGAATGTTGCAGATGGCTTCATTATTTTGAAGCCTGTTAATCCTAAAGTTTGTGATAATGTAGTCATATGAAATTTTAATTATATGACTTACGTTTGTGGTTTAGATGTGATTATAATAACTATGTAAGAGGCAAATTAAATTCATTTACAGATTAGTGAAAGTACCAATAAGTCTTTCATGATCAAATCTACTTTTCCAGGCCAATATCAGCTTCAGTTAATTCAAGATTTTATTAGGTGAATCATAACTATATCAAAAACAAAATTGTGTAAATTTTTATAACGTTATACAATATTATTTTCTTGCATCATTGTTAACTGAATTGTCAAACTGCAATCGCAGATTGCATAAGTCAGATTATTGTTATTTGTTCAATAAAATGTGTACAAAATATTCAAATAAAATAGTGCCTTGTTCTTGGGAATACTTTTTAACCACCACATTATTATACTCGTATAAAGTGTTAAACAGGAGTCATTTAGTACTGCATGGAGGTGAGGCAGAAATATTAATTTCAAACAAAAGGTACAGGTATAGTTGAATTCAGAAATTGGTGCAGCAGGAATTGCATTATTGTTACATTCACTAAAGAAGTGTTAAATTCATAGGGGTCATACAGTGCCTAAGGGTATGGAAAAAATCTGATTTAACCCTTTGGATCAAGAGCCCCTTGCCTCCAAGAATATACTATCTCATTCTCAGTGAGTTGAATCCTATAACTATATTCCCAAAATATTTAACTTATATGGGTCATTCAGCTTATATATTGAATTTATTTTTAAACAGTCCCTGGGTGTTGACAGTTAAGATCATCATTCAGCCTAGGTCAGTTTTAAGACTATGCAGACAATGTATATCCCTGCTGCAGCTACTCTCTGGACAAAGTGCCGTCATCAGGGATTGCCTTTGCACTGTGTGAATAATATTCAGTTGGGAGGAAGGTTATATTATTGTATTCATGAGAAGCACTTAAATCCATACAGCATGGGGGATAATCAAGTTTGGTCCAAGGAAAGAGGGAATCCCCAATTCCTTGGATCATGAGTGCTTTAGCATCAAGGCACCCATCATTAGGAAGTTCACTCAGTGGTGTCACAAAATATACTTTACACTAATGATATTGTCACAGGCAAAAGAATATGAAATCAATTGATTAATTTTATTTTACTACAGTATTTACAGAAACCTAATTTTATTATTTAACTGCAAAAATCACCATAATTACAAACCAGTGTAGATTTAATCGTCAATGCGAACTTCCACAATCCTGTTATACCTAGTAGTACTTCATAAATCATCACGAACCTAGAAAATAAATTAGAACATAACTAGTACCATATACGTATATATATATACACACATTTGTGGGAGACAGCAGCGCTGTATGACCCTTGTGGTTTAGCGCTTCTATTTGATTATAATAATAATAATAATAATTGTGGGAGACATTTATTCAGGTAATACCAAAGTACAGAAAATTATTATTATAATCATGGGGGAGCGCTAAACCCGTAGGATTATACAGCACATGGGGGGGCAGATGGAAGGTATTCAGGGAACTAGAGCAGATCCAATTCCCTAGATCAAGAGAAAGTACAGTAAAGAAGCTGTAATAAATGTAATGTAAATTATTATATTACTGTATATTTATGTATTCATGTCTACTACACTGCTTTGCTATATTGGAAATTCTTTTTAAAGATTTATCCATTTGCTACCTCATTATTTTCTCCACTTTACTTCTAGTCTTCCTCTGAATTAAACTTGCCACCTTTAATTGCATTTTGTTCTCTCAATTTCATATTCTTTACACATTACGAAACCAGCCTTTTCCCTTGACCACTGTATTCTAATATAAATGTACTGGTATTTAACCTGGGGGTAATTCTACTTATTTCAGAAGGTAAGTAAATGGTAGAATTATTCTTACAGTTAAATCTCATATATTGCAGAGGCTACACTTTTGAAAACCTTTGTTTGATGCAAAATACACAGTACAATGTAGATTGAAGAACATGTGGGAAAAAATAAGGCTATGTTGACATAGGTGTTTTTGATAAATGGAACAAACTTGGATTTGAGAAACCTGCCTAGCATGAGTCAGTAGGCCTGCTGCAGTGCTCTTCTGTTATATTCTTATTTAGGAAGGAATAGTTTAGCAATACAGTGGACCCCTGGATTTCGTCAATAATTTGTTCCAGAATGCTGTTACTGAACGAATTTGTTCCCATAAGGAATAATGTAAATTAGATTAATCCATTTCAGACCCCCAAAAATACACTTACATAATTGTTTGAGTTGGGAGCAGTACGAAATCCGGGGTCCACTGTAGTTATGTACAACTAGCTGCGAGTAGGACTATAAATTGGGCCAGTAGGCCTACTGCAGTATTCCTTAGATCTTAATTAGGAAAGCAGTGGTTTAGTAATAAGAGTTGTGTATGACTGGTAAAGAGTATAATCTGCATAGCATGGATCAGTAGGCCTTCTGCCATGCTCTTCCATGCTATTACTTATGAAAGCAATGCTTCTAGGAGTGTAAAGGTCCCATTATATTTAGAAATACAGTTGACCCTTGGTTTTCGTTGAAAATTCTTTCCAGAATGCGGTTTGAGTGCTGTTACGAACGAATTTGTTCCCATAAGGACAAATGTAAATTAGATTAGTCATTTCAGACCCCCAAAAATACACTTACAAAAGCACTTACGAAAGTACACTTACATAATTGTTCAAGTTTGGAGGTGAACGAAAACCGAGGGTCCACTGTACCAGGGCCTGTCTGGGAAATAATTAAGGCCAATTTGATCGACTGGTCACTTTTCTGTGCAGTTAGAACTCCGATACAATATTTCAATCATGATTTACTGAAAATGAGATTCCTGGACATGAAATTCTGATTATTCATTTTTAATACAGGGGGGACAGGATTAATCAGTTTTGTTAGCTCAAGAGGTAAGACCCCCCCCCTCCCCCCAAAAAAAATAAAGCTACTGTGGCTGTTCTAGAATAAAGTTGATTACACTGATGAGTACAAACCTTAAAACCTGGTCCTGGAGGGGGACTAGTGAGAGAGGTAAGGCCTCCAAGGGGTTCAGCAGCAAAACGACCATTTCGGGGGCCAGCTTTAGGCTTCTTCCCAGCAGCCAAGGTATCTAAAATTTCTTGTGTATCTGATACCTGAAGATCTTCCTGTAAGAAAATAAATATGGGCAAAAATATAAACTTGAATGACAATGCATCATCATCATATACTTACATCAAGCAATCTAATAGTCTTGCATACACAGGAAGACCATTGGGTGAGCAAATTCTTCTTAGTAAGTGTTGATACAAATATTCCATTAGATCTTCAATGGCCCATCAAGAGTCCAATATTTTCTCTTGCATACCTTTCTGTACCTTCAGATAAACAAGATACAATGACTTATATCATTCCATTCTTTATGGAATACCTAGTTAAGTTTTATTTTATACACAGTACCTCACATGCATAGTCTTCCATCCTTAAAAACAGTCATCACTTAGAAAACCTTATATTTGTCCCTACTGTATAAAACCTAACCATACAAACTTTAATTTTTTAATGTGAATGGGTAATGCATACCACCACAATTTCATTTTAGCTGAATTTGTCAGCTAAATCTGTTAAGTACACCTAATTAATTTTTCACTTAGCATTAACATTTTTAAAAGTTTTCCTGAAAACAAGGAATTAATAATCGACAGATCTACATACAATACTACAGTGGTACCGGTTTTATGGTCCAAACTCACCCTTATGTAAGTTTATTTAAATGCTTTTAATGTAATTTGGGGTCTAGGACTAGTCTATTTACACATTTCTAAGAGATAAATTCTTGGTATGGCAGACAGCATTCTGAATGAAAATATCGTAATACCACTTATTTGGGAATCATCTTTACCTTCAGTGATCCACAACCAAATTTCTGACAAGTTTACTTGTGAAGGTTAAGCTTGGCCTGAGCTAAAAGAAACTTTCAGCCAAGCAAATGAATAATTCTTTTTTGATCTTAGTAATGTTCACAACAATAATATTAAATTAACCTTTTTTCCATGCAATTGTTTTATCACAGAAATTTATTTTTTTAATTGAATAATACATACAAACACTTGTGTATACAGTACAACATGTATGGCTCAGTAGGCTACAGTCACTTTTAAAAACAAAGATAAACTTACATAATAGTCATCATTGATCTGAATCATGGGTGCATTAACACAGGCACCAAGGCACTCCATCTCAGAAAGTGTGAATAGGCCATCTTTTGTTGTCTCTCCTGTTTTAATACCAAGTTTTTCCTGGACTGATGCCATAATGTCATCTGATCCCCGTAGCCAGCATGGGGTGTTGGTACATACTTGGACATGGTATTTACCAACCGGGTTCCTGAAACAGTGTCCATGTAGTCCATTAAAATATAGCATTATCAAGTGGCATTTTGAGTAGTGTCAGGCAGAAAAGATAAAGTGGAAAATACACAGGAAAAGTGCCAGGAAAGCATTGGGAAACACACACACACAAAAAAAGTATAGATGATTCTATTGAGTTTTGGCTGTTTGGGAGCATTTCTAGAGGAATTGCATCAAAGTTATATAGTATTATCAGTATTATTATTATATTCAGGGAGGAATGCTAAACTCGTAGGGATCATGCAGTGCCTGTGGGAATGGGAGGTAACTGAATTTAATCCAGGGTAAAAAGAGAGGTCAGGTCCACTTGGATCAAGAGTTCCTCACCGACATCAAGGAACCTAGGTAGATGAATAAGATGCATATGTAATGGTTAGGTATCATAATTTTTAAACATTTTGCCTACACATTAGGTTTCATCAGTTGAATACAGAGGTTGCAAATATAGAGACAGCAGAAGCAGTAGAGAGGTAAAGATGATGTGATCAGTACATCATCCTTGAAGGAGTAGTTTGAGGTGGTCAGTCTCTTAACCCAGAGATGAGTTCAACTTCAGTCTTGAAACATGGTTCAAAACTATGAAGATGAACACATTTTCCAGGCCAAGGGACTGACCACTTCAAACTACTCCTTCAAGGTAGATGGACTGATCACATAATTTTCTCTTCTCTACTTCTCCTGTCCCCACATTTGCAACCTATGTATTTGACTGATGAAGCCTACTGTGTAGGACCCATGTTTCAGAATAAATATACCTAAACTATTGCACATGTGTCTTACTTTTTCTACCTGTTGTTACTGTATACCATCATTATATTCAAACATCAAGGAATCTCCCATGAGGGGCTCAAAGTTATAGATAAAATACAATATTTATATTTAAAAACTTAAATCACTCATTCATGCCATGTCAAAAATTTACTCAGTAAACCCTCAATTTAAACTACTAGGGTAGGGCAGATGGTGATAGTGGTAGACATAGGATTATTTCACCATCATAACAGTAATGAACAGTTTTGTAACCAACAGACTATCCATTTTTCCCAGATTTTGTCCTGTATTTCTGAAGTCCTTTAAATCAAGGGTTCATTACATAGATCCAGCACCCGATACATACTTGACGACTGAATTGTTATAAATTTGTTAAGAAAATATTACCGCACAAACATGGTGTAGAAAGTTGCAACTTCATAAACTCTCATTCTAGGCATCTGCAACAAGCTTGCCACTGCATGCATAGCCGATATTGGGAGCCAATTGCCAACCTGACGTTGTGCCAGATCCAATATAGGAATAACAGCCGCCTTTTTATGACCATCTGGGTAGATTGACATAATTGCCTTTGCCCGCTGTAAAAAAAAATAAAAAAAAATTATGTACACAGTATGTACAGTACATGCAAACAAATAAAATTACATAAATGACCATAAACAAATGTTTGCAAAGATGGGTAATGAGGTTTATGGTATAAATAAATTTTTCCGAGTAAAAAAAAAAAAGTTTATTGCTGCATAGGTTATTAGTTTGGAACTGGAACTGGCTTTAAATACAGTATATACAGCATTTTACCAATTCTACAAATTCAATGTATCTTAACCAGTACAAATTTGTCACTTAAACAAGTCCAATGCTTATATTTGATGAGCAAAGCCAAAATCAAACAAAAACAATACAAACCTGAGCCATTTGGTTATATATATCTAGCATAGTACTACTGATTTTTATTAATCAAAAAGTACAATTTTGTGTATATCTAAGATCAAGTATTAAACCTGAAATCAATCGTGTACTAATCTTAGTTAATGATAAAATCAACAGCATTTAAGGCTATGCTAATCTTTAACCCTCAGACTGGACATTGTGCGTACAGAAATATTTTGATTGTTAGTATGTATGAAAGTTTATTTAGATACAGGTCCACATAAGTACAATTATCATACACAGTAACATGTGTGTAAATTACCTAGGATAACCCCAAAAAGACTGACTAAGTTATTTACAAACCCAAAACCAACCAGTCACAAGCTCGAGATTTGACCAACTGTACACTATTAAGAGCATATAAACTCACCTTTAAATTTTCTGGAGTAAACTCAAATGGAGTGTCAACATTGTTCTCGGGCGAATCTATATGCTGTAAGATTATACAACCAATTAGAAACAAGGCAAATATCAACCTAACTGAATATCTCAATTTAACAGACTAACAGAGCAAGCAGGTAGCTGGTAATGGAAATTCTGGTATATAGAGAAGAATTTTATTTGCTATGAGCATAACAATAACAGACAATGGATTTTGCATAATATTTCCAAATAAATTCACCTAGTAGATTTTGTCCTGCATTTCAGAAGCCCGTTAAATTGAGGTCCATTATAATTTGTTTCTGGTGGTTCTGTTGATATGTGGAAAATTACTCTATACATAGTATAATAATTAATAATTATAATAATTAACAAGTGTCAAGTTACTGTAGCACTTACTGTAAAGAGGGCGTCACTAGAAGCGGCAGCACTCCGGTGGATGTGACGCACACCTCTCACCTGTGATTTAAATAAAAAATTACCATGTCTCATGCAACTCATGATTTGCATACATTTGTTGAGGGATGCAGGTGAACTTATTGCTATCAATGAAAAATAAAGAATACCACCAGGATATTATTATTATTATAATCAAAAGAAGAGCTAAACCACAAGGGTCATACAGCACAGCAGGGCAGGGCAGGATGCAGGAATATTGGGTAGCAAGAGGGAGAGGGATGATTATTAGGTTATGGAGTGCAGCAGGGCAATGGATAGTGCAGGGATAGAGGGTAGCAAGAGAGTGAGGTAGAAAGGACTGAGGGGAGTGCTTGAGGTATCATCTTCAGAGTTTGTGTAGTAAATCAGTTGCTGTCAAAAAGTCAATGAGAGAGTCTGAATTAAAGGAGGGTCCATCAGCAAGAAGGGAAGGTAAAGAAAGGGCAGCAGAGCGAAGACGACGTTCGAGGTAAATTCTGCGTGATCGTTGATAGAATGGGCAGTCCAACAGAATGTGACTAACAGATACTGGAACCTGACAATTATCACAGAGAGGGACAGGGAGCCTCTCCATGAGATACCCATGAGTAAGACGAGTGTGGCCAATGCGAAGACGGGAGAGAGTATAGTCTCACAACCTCGACACTGATGACAAGAAGAGGGCCAGAAACCTATAATATGTACGTACTCGGTTTAATAGAATGAAGTTTGTTATGCAGCAGATCAGACCAACATTGTTGCCAACGGGTGCGAAGGTGGGTAGCAATTACAGCAAAATAGTCTGTGAATGGAACACCTCTATATGAAACTGGGAGGTCATGTACTGCTGACTGCACAGCAGTGTCTGCCTGTTCATTGCCCTGTACGTCAACATGACCTGGACCCAACAAAAACAGTATCTTTGTGCTTGCTAGAGATACAGCATAACCAAAGTTGGATACGGAGAACTAGGGAGTGAGGTGTATCCAATTTTTATATAGCCTGTAAAGCACTAAGGGAGTCTGAAACGGCCACAAATGGTGACACAAGCATAGATGCAATACGGATAAGTGCTACAAGAATGGCATACAATTCAGCCATAAAAATGCTAGCCGAGGATAATAAATACCCTCGCATGACACTGTTCGGAAACACTGCTGCGAATCTGACATCGTCAGAAGACTTAGAACCATCGGTGTACACTGCGATGGCATGAGAATGAGAGCAGAAGTGGTCTAGAAAGAGAGAGCGAGAAGCCGCCGTAGGCAGTTGGGCTTTTGCGCATATCAGTGGGAAAGGACAGACACTAACAGCCAGAACCTCCCAAGGGGGTAGGGAAAAGTGAGATGCTACATAAACATAGAAAGGTGGTAGCTGAAGAGAAGACAAGAGCAAATGTAGGCGAAGAGAAAAGAGACGAAGTAAACAGGGGCGACGAACAAATAAAGAACGTCTACTAACATCAGTGACTATCCTATAAATGGAAGGATTGCGGTGGGCTCTGGTGGTCTGGTGGCTAAAGCTCTCGCTTCACACGGCGAGGGCCTGGGTTCGATTCCCAGCCAGGGCAGAAACATTGGGCGTGTTTCTTTACACCTGTTGTCTATGTTCCCCATCAGTAAAATGGGTACCTGGGTGTTAGTCGACTGGTGTGAGTCGCATCCTAGGACACTGACCTAATCTGCCCGAAATGCTCAGCATAACAAGGGACGTTCTATATAGTAGTATGTCATTGATGTCAGCTAGGCCTGTATACCATGTACATGTACTTGTAGTAAATAAAAAAAAAAAAAGAGTGAACACAATAGCGAAGGCAATGAGCATCACGGTGATAGGACAAGGATGGAATGTTCGCTTCTGCATAGATGGGGAGTAGGTGTTGTACGAGATCGTGTAGACACAAACTTGTGAGTGAAAAGAGGAAGAGGTGAGAACAGAATGAGGTGCAAAGGTAGGGACTTCTGAATCAAGGACAGCAAAAGAATTAGAGACAGGGATGACCGTGGAAGAGGTGACCACAGAGGCTGCTGCAGAAGTTGGGACCCCAGAGGAGGGGGAGACGTTTAGCAACCTGAGAATACAAAATACGGGGAAGTTTCCCTTGAAGGCGTAGATGAGAGACTGCCATAGTATATGGGAGGCCTTCTGCCTCTTTGAGACAACGGATTTCACACTCATTTAAGTAAACTTGGCAACGGCAAGAGTAAGATGGGCGAGCCTTACGACAATTAAGGCAAGAGGGAGGTAGACTACAAGACATATTGGAATGGTCGTCTGCCCCCACAGACAGGGCATTCAGCCATGGACCTGCAATATTTTGCTGGATTACCAAACCGCCAGCACTGTCTACACTGTTGCGGTGTAGGGATCACCTTTCGAACTTGTAAACGGTGTCCTGCAATATATTGCAAGGATATCGCCTTTGCCTGCGGGTAGGGAGGACGCAAGTGTTTGAGTATTGGGAGGTCTTGGAGCTCAAGCTGTTCCAGAATGTCATCACCACATGTCTGGAAATTCTGTTGGACAATGATATGGGGTAGAATGACAGTACTACTACAAGAATTGAGAGAATGATGTTTTACAATAGTGACAGGAATAGCATCTATGGTGGTAAGGAGAGAAAGATCACGAGCTTGGCTAGCATTCTGGACTGTGATGATGTGTGCGCCGCTCTTGAGAGCATGAAAACATATATCTTTACCAACATGGCATAGGAGAGCTTTGCCAATATTATGATCGGAAAGATAGGAAGTAGAAGTCAGTCTTAGAGTAAAAAACTTAGTCCATTGCGTATTGTGTAACATAGCGTGTAAGGGGAGTGCGTGACGTGCTAGTCTTTTCTGAGCTGAATGAGAATGAAGCGACGAAGTATCATCACGTAAGGGTCTTGGGCGTTTAGATGTGGGACCGGAGTTGGTCCGACGTGGGATGTCGGACCATAGAGGGAGAAGCCGAAAGCATAGTCAAAGAAGAGAAGAGGTCAGACGTATCGAAGGAGTCAGTTGAAACCCCGGTACCTGAAGCAGGTGACGAAACGACACCAGCAAGAGGTACAGGGGTATTAGAAATGGCCAAAGAGTGGTCCAATAACGAGGTAGGGTCAGAACTGGGTGCGGTATCAGGAAGGGCCTGGGAGTAGGAGGTTCATGGATTGGGAACTCCATGGGTAGGTTACTTCCTTCTTTTTGTTTTTTTAGAAAAAAAAGAAAGAAAAGAAAATAGAAAGAAAAAAAGAATAAGAGAGGAACGTGGAGGATTAGCTCCTAGGAGGAAGGAAAGGGTTGTAAATCTCACTCCGCGCCCAAGAGGACCTCAGCACCGCAAGTAGTGCAGATGTGGCATGGAACCCGTGCCATACCCTACCCTTCATGCCAGTAAACCAGCAATCCGGGATAGCAACCTCACATCCTCAAAGCCTCAAAGACATCTGTCTCAAGTTCCACCCTTAATATACAAACGAGCTGCTCATGTCCTTTCATATCCTATTTCTTTACTTTTTAACAAATCATTAGAATCTAGCACCTTCCCAACACTACTCAAAACAGCAAGGGTTACACCAATACACAAAGGTGGTGACCCTACAGACGTAAATAACTATAGGCCTATATCAAATCTACCATTGCTATCCAAAATATTCGAGAAACTTGTGCACAAGAGATTATACTCGTTTATAACTACACAAAGCATACTCAACCCCTGCCAATTTGGCTTCAGGAAAAATAAAAGCACTAACGATGCAATAGTAAAAATGATAGACCTGCTTTACACAGCACTTGAAAATAAGGAATATCCACTAGGACTTTTATTGACTTAAGGAAAGCTTTTGACACAGTAAACCACGGCATCCTACTCCACAAACTTGACCACTATGGAATAAGAGGTCATGCACTAGCATACCTCAAATCCTACCTCACTAATAGGTACCAGTATGTCACTATTAAAGACACATCCTCCACGACACTACCACTAGACACCGGCGTACCGCAGGAAGTGTCCTTGGTCCCCTGCTCTTCCTCTTATACATCAATGATCTTCCCAATGTATCACAACACTTGAAACCAATACTCTTTGCTGACGATACAACTTATGTCATCTCCACACAAGCCTTGCCACGCTTAATACCATTGTTAACGCGAATTAATAAAAATATCAACATGGATGACTGCCAATAAACTTACACTCAACACTGATAAGACCTTCTATATTATGTTTGGCAACAGAACAGATGATCCACAATTAAACATTAAGATCAACTCTACACCTATTGCTAGACATAACGAGGGCAAGTTCCTGGGCCTTCACCTTGACAGCAGCCTGAAATTCAGCACCCATACCCAACACATAACAAAGAAAGTGTCCAAAACTGTGGGGATCCTCTCTAAGATACGGTATTATGTACCACAATCAGCCCTACTCACACTATACTACTCACTCATCTATCCCTACCTCACATATGCCATTTGTGCATGGGGATCAACAGCAATTACCCACCTAAAGCCAATAATAACCCAACAAAAAGCCGCAGTAAGATTATCACACAATCCAACGCTAGGCAGCACACCCCCACTCTTCAAAGACCTAAACCTACTCACTGTCCAGAACATCCATACTTACTACTCTGCTATCTACATTTATAGAACCATTAATTCCAACTTTAACCCTGAGCTAAAACACTTTCTTGACAGTTGTGACAGGACCCATAGACATAATACCAGACATAAACATCTCTTTGACATTCCCGTGTCCGACTAAATCTATACAAAAATTCAATGCGCATAAAAGGGCCTAAAATCTGGAACTCCCCGCCTGAAAACTCTAGAACTGCAGACACAACCTCCATTTTCAAAAGCACCGTTAAAAACATCTTATCTCACTTACGCACCCAACCGGTAGTTAACCATACGAAAACTACTTTATCTTGCACATATCCACAGCAAAATACACTTATTGATATCTGTGATTCTCCTTAATTTGCACATTACTAACCACAGCAAAATACACTTATTGATATCTGTGATTCCCTTAATTTGCACAGTTCTAACCAAAATTCTAATACAACTATTGCTCCATAATACTTAAGCTAGTCATAAGTTTGCCTAAGATACTCAATATAGAATCTATATTATGCCAATATATCACCTTTATCATTAATATATAAACTAATTGCTAACTTTTTATACTAATTGTTAAATTCTCAATGTTTAAATTCCAGTACCTAAATTTTGTAAACCTAACCTTACAATCTGTATATTCATTGTATAGCTATTGAGTAAGACCTATCATAAGACTGCCTGAAAAGCCTAGGCATACCTAGGCATATTATTGGCCATCTTGTAATATCAACTTTAATGTATAACTATAAGTACCCCCCACCTTGTATTACATGAAATAAAGGATTTGAATTTGAATTTGAATTGAAAGAGAGGGCGGCTGGACACCCACCACAAAGCATACCTCTTTTTTCCACCACCCCCAGAATCCGAAAGGCAGCCTCCAGAGATACACCCGTCACCCGAAAGATACCCAAAGCCACTCCCCGGGGGACCAGAGAGGGATCGGGACATCCCCAGGCGATCCAGATTCTATGGCAAACTACACCACCGCCAAGAACCTCAACGGAATGGGATGGACCACAGTATACTTCCCCCTACCTAGGAACCATTATGCCTTAGGGGAGAATCCCAAAGGCTGAAAACAGGAAGAGGATATGGAAGGGATGGGGAGGGAAGGGAAAGGGAGGATGGGGTAGGGGAGGGAGTGGGGTTAGGTTCGGTCTGAGGAAGGAGACCAAAGGTCTAATTCCTCAGACCAAGAGCCTCTTCACCACGCTCCCCTTGAAGAGGAAATACCAGGATAATGTGTCTTGACAGGCAAGCAAAATGCTACCAAGCAGGGCATGCAAGAGCCTATGTCTGGCTCTTACACAATGTCATGTACAGTACTACTACTCATCCTCAAGAGAGGTTCCTTGATGTTAGTGAGGGACGCATGATCCATCCAATTGGATCCGCCCTTCCCTTCCTTGGATCGAACCTGAATGCTTCCCATTCCCCATTGTAGAGGTGTGAGCAAAGCTCAGATCTCTAGTAAGTAAGATTTGTTGTTATACCATGAATTAAGTTAAGATCCTAAACTTCACCTCACGAAACAGACAAAGCAAATGCGATAGTAATTATGGACAAGGTAGATTATAGTGGAAAAATTACCATATTATTAGACGGGGGAACTAACGTGCCTCTTAACCCAGCCAATTATATGAAGACTTTCTAGGTCTGTGCTGCTGCCCTGGCTTCCCCCATTAACTATAAATTCAGACAAGATAACTTATGATTCATGTCTGCCTCTCTAATCCCGGTGAGAGGGAAGAAAGGGATCTTAATCCAAGGAATTGAATGTCTCCTCCCTCGAATCCACCCTAATTACCTCCCTACCAGGATACACTAATTAACACCTAATGTCACTTGACACACACCGAGGCGAGGGTCTTGGCCAGGGAGGACAACATTATCACAAAATCCTCAATGTTTCCCCAACAGCTGATCTGCTGCCACTGTCTATCAGGCGACACACTACCATCTATCTATCCAGGGACTACCATGCTAATTTGTTTTGCATGTGTGGCCCTTTCTATGTGTAATAATGTTGGCTCTTTATTAGTTTAGTTTAGTTTTCGTTTATAGGCGTTTATGAGGAAAGTTAATGATAAAGATGTTGTACTTGACTGATGTATTTAGCTAATTACCGGAGTTCATTTACTCAAAATATCATTAACAATAACTATAAAATACCAAATGTAATACATTATTGATTATAATGATAATGATAAATATTATTTTCCTCAAGATGAATAGTATTTAATAAAAAAGTGAGCCTAAATGAACAAAATTAACAAAAATAAGCAATATTTTTAGAATAAAAATGCATGTCTAATGTTATTATGATGACTGGATAATAATAATGCTAAATAAAGAAAACTCTTATTTATTTATAACTATTAGTGACGTAAATATGGTAATAAAATATAAATTATCAGCATCAACTACGGATAAGATGCTGGGGCTTATAATAAATAAAGCTGTAATAATCTAGCCTATATTAGGTAATAGACGAGTTGAAATAATAAATAAATTAGGTGTAAATCTCCTTAATTTCTGCTAACTATGGCAAGTCCAGTCTAATTGCCAGTGAACACTTTGCTTGTGACTGAGGCTGACTTGGACCACCTGACTTTTGGAAGTCACGAGTTATTAGTCAATATTTTCTCCATTAAGACCACTAAGTCACGTAAAAGACGTTAAACTTATTGAAAAAAAAAAGAGAAGGCGATATTTTGGAAGGAGAGATAAGATCAAATTCACTCACTGCACTTGATGAAATGGCAGAGGTATGGTATTTTGAGCTGAAAGTTTTTTTTTAAATTATACTGTGTTAACAGTAAGGGATTTAAATATTACTTATGGTGGCATATTTGATTAATACTGTAATGAAGTTGTGTTTGACCTTCATTTGATGCTATGAGATAATTTGTACATATGGATTTAGATTATTTAATTGCCTGGATATCCTAGGTTAAGTCATCAAAAATTTTTTTTTTTGTATATTTGATACAACTTTTGCATCAAGATTGTGCCTTTATGCTGGGGAATGACTTGATCTGAGGAACTGGAGCTTTCCTTCCTCAGATTAAGCTTAATAACTGTAAACTTCCCATATCCTGGGTTCTCTATGACCCTTACTAGTGTAGCACTTCCCTCTTAATGTAACAATAATATATTTATATGCTGTTTGTAAGTATTAAAGTTAAAATGTAAATATATCATATGTTTTAATTACCTCTATATACCCTGTGACTCTTCTAAATAAAGCAAGGATCCCAGTGCTCGAAATGCACAGCATGCTAGTGGCTTTCTTTATGCTTAAGAATATTTTATATAATAATAATAATCATAATCATAATAATAATATATTTACTACAAGTACCTGTATAAGGTATACAGACCATAGCTGACATGTGACATACTACTATTTAGAAATTAGGTCAATTTCGTCCCAGGATGCGACCCACACTAGTCCACTAACACCCAGGTACCCATTATTACTGATGGGTGAACATGGACAACTGGTGTAGGAAACACGCCCAGTGTTTCACCCTCGCCAGGAATCAAACCCGAACCCTCAGCGTGTGAAGCAAAATTTTGCCACCAAGCCACAGGCCTGTATACTACACAAATAAATAAAGTTGTTTATTGTAATGGAAATAAGTCACGTTGGCTTTGTTATCTAGGTTATTTGCACTACTAGTATATGATAATTGTATATATGTGTACCTGTGCCTAAATAAACTTACACCCCTCAAGGGAGGTTCCTTGCTGTTGGCGAGGGGCTCTTGATCTAAGGAATAAGACATAAAATGCCGGTAAATATCTATAATGTGAAATTTTTACATGTTTGTAGCATATAGTGTGTGTAGAACAAGTTTACCTGTATACTTTGCATTATTTAAACTTTAATTACATGTGAAATTCTATAATTTATTTAATCTTTTCAGGAGATGAAGAAATATCTACTTGATTTGATGAACAGGCAAGTTATTAATTTTATTTTTATTTTGTAACAAAATACTGTACTGCAATAAAATACTGAGTAATACTGTAATAAATTTTAGATGGCATTTTTACTTGTTAGACCTGTGAATCTATACTGCCTATCATATTTTTACCATTATCCATCTTTAATTTCTGTACCACATTGATCATCTTCCACTAAGTCAGGATGACCCAAAAGAGGAAACTTCTTCACCATCATTCATTCAATAGCTGTCCAGAAGTACACACACACTCCATGACTTTGCATACTATACACATCAGTGACCTGTGTCACTGACGTGTATAGTATGCAAAATCTGAGAATTATCAGAGGAGAGTGATGGAGCACGTAGAACAAAACAAGCTATTAACGACAACCAACACAGATTCAGGGAAGGCAAATTCTGGAGTTTTATGACAAGGTAAAGGAAGTAAGACATATGAGAGAGAGGGGTGAGTAGACTGCAAGCAGGCTTTCAACTCAGTTCCTCACAAGAGATTAGTGCAACAGCTAGAGGATCAGGCATATATAACAGGAAGGGCACTGCAATGGATCAAAGAATACCTGACAGAGAGGCAACAAGAAGTCATGGTATGTGATGATTTATCACAGTGGGTGCCTGCGACGAGCGGGGTTCCACAGGGGTCAGTCCTAGGACCAGTGCTATTTCTGGTATATGTGAATGACATGATGAAAGGGATAGACTCAGAAGTGTCCCTGTTTGCAGATGATGTGAAGTTAATGAGGA
>WNWK01005512.1:14818-28928 GCA_009830355.1 Cherax destructor | reverse complement strand
TTGAATTTATACATTTATATTCCTTCTTTACCTGCCATAACTGATTATTCAACATTATTGCCACTCCTTTTTAGCTCTAACTCTATTTGAAACCCTGATCTAATCCCATTTATTTCTCCCCACTGAAACTCTCCTACCCCCTTCAGCTTTGTCTCACTTAAAGCCAGGACATCCAGCTTCTTTTCATTCATAACATCTACAATCATCTCTTTCTTATCATTCGCACAACATCCACGCACATTCAAACATCCCACTTTGACGGTTTCTTCTTCTCTTTTAGTAAGCTATACAGGAAAAGGGTTACTAGCCCATTGTTCCCGGCATTTTAGTTGACTTTTACAACACGCATGGCTTACGGAGGAAAGATTCTTATTCCACTTCCCCATGGATATGAAAGGGAAAAGCAATAAGAACAAGAACTATTAAGATAAAATCAAAGAAAACTCAGATGATGTGTATACAAAAACGTGTACATGTTTACGTAGTGTGACCTAAGTGTAAGTAGAAGTAGCAAGACGACCTGAAATCTTGCATGTTTATGAGACAGAAAAAAGACACCAGCAATCCTACCATCATGTAAAACAGTTTCAGGTTTCTGTTTCACAGTCACCTGGAGGATGGTAGTACTCCTGGGTGGTTGCTGTCTACCAACCTACTACCTCCATTACTCTATACGTAGTATAATAATTAATAATTATAATAATTAATAATTATAATAATTAATAATTATAATAATTAACAAGTGTCAAGTTACTGTTAGCACTTACTGTAAAGAGGGCGTCACTAGAAGCGGCAGCACTCCGGTGGATGGACGACACCTCTCCCCTGTGATTTAAAAAAAAATTACCATGTCTCATGCAACTCATGATTTGCATACATTTGTTGAGGGATGCAGGTGAACTTATTGCTATCAATGAAAAATAAAGAATACCACCAGGATATTATTATTATTAAATCAAAAGAAGAGCTAAACCACAAGGGTCATAAGCACAGCAGGGCAGGGCAGGATGCAGGAATATTGGGTAGCAAGAGGGAGAGGGATGATTATTAGGTTATGGAGTGCAGCAGGGCAATGGATAGTGCAGGGATAGAGGGTAGCAAGAGAGTGAGGTAGAAAGGACTGAGGGAGTGCTTGAGGCATCATCTTCAGAGTTTGTGTAGTAAATCAGTTGCTGTCAAAAAGTCAATGAGAGTCTGAATTAAAGGAGGGTCCATCAGCAAGAAGGGAAGGTAAAGAAAGGCAGCAGACGAAGACGACGTTCGAGGTAAATTCTCGTGATCGTTGATAGAGTGGGCAGTCCAACAGAATGTGACTAACAGATACTGGAACCTGACAATTATCACAGAGAGGGACAGGGAGCCTCTCCATGAGATACCCATGAGTAAGACGAGTGTGGCCAATGCGAAGACGGAGAGAGTATAGTCTCACAACCTCGACACTGATGACAAGAAGAGGGCCATTATTATTATAATCAAAAGAAGCGCTAAACCACAAGGGTCATACAGCAAGAAGAGGGCCAGAAACCTATAATATGTACGTACTGGTTTAATAGAATGAAGTTTGTTATGCAGCAGATCAGACCAACATTGTTGCCAACGGGTGCGAAGGTGGGTAGCAATTACAGCAAAATAGTCTGTGAATGGAACACCTCTATATGAAACTGGGAGGCTGTACTGCTGACCGCACAGCAGTGTCTGCCTGTTCATTGCCCTGTACGTCAACATGACCTGGACCCAACAAAAACAGTATCTTTGTGCTTGCTAGAGATACAATAACCAAAGTTGGATACGGAGAACTAGGGAGTGAGGTGTATCCAATTTTTATATAGCCTGTAAAGCAAATAAGGGAGTCTGAAACGCCACAAATGGTGACACAAGCATAGATGCAATACGGATAAGTGCTACAAGAATGGCATATAATTCAGCCATAAAAATGCTAGCCGAGGATAATAAATACCTCGCATGACACTGTTCGGAAACACTGCTGCGAATCTGACATCGTCAGAAGACTTAGAACCATCGGTGTACACTGCGATGGCATGAGAATGAGAGCAGAAGTGGTCTAGAAAGAGAGAGCGAGAAGCCGCCGTAGGCAGTTGGGCTTTCGCATATCAGTGGGAAAGGACAGACACTAACAGCCAGAACCTCCCAAGGGGTAGGGAAAAGTGAGATGCTACATGAACATAGAAAGGTGGTAGCTGAAGAGAAGACAAGAGCAAATGTAGGCGAAGAGAAAAGGACAGTAAACAGGGCGACGAACAAATAAAGAACGTCTACTAACATCAGTGACTATCCTATAAATGGAAGGATTGCAAGGTCATGAGGTGAACACAATAGCGAAGGCAATGAGCATCACGGTGATAGGACAAGGATGGAATGTTCGCTTCTGCATAGATGGGGAGTAGGTGTTGTACGAGATCGTGTAGACACAAACTTGTGAGTGAAAAGAGGAAGAGGTGAGAACAGAATGAGGTGCAAAGGTAGTGACCTCTGAGTCAAGGACAGCAAAAGAATTAGAGACAGGGATGACCGTGGAAGAGGTGACCACAGAGGCTGCTGCAGAAGTTAGGACCCCAGAGGAGGGTGAGACGTTTAGCAACCTGAGAATACAAAATACGGGGAAGTTTCCCTTGAAGGCGTAGATGAGAGACTGCCATAGTATATGGGAGGCCTTCTGCCTCTTTGAGACAACGGATTTCACACTCATTTAAGTAAACTTGGCAACGGCAAGAGTAAGATGGGCGAGCCTTACGACAATTAAGGCAAGAGGGAGGTAGACTACAAGACATATTGGAATGGTCGTCTGCCCCCACAGACAGGGCATTCAGCCATGGACCTGCAATATTTTGCTGGATTACCAAACCGCCAGCACTGTCTACACTGTTGCGGTGTAGGGATCACCTTTCGAACTTGTAAACGGTGTCCTGCAATATATTGCAAGGATATCGCCTTTGCCTGCGGGTAGGAGGACGCAAGTGTTTGAGTATTGGGAGGTCTTGGAGCTCAAGCTGTTCCAGAATGTCATCACCACATGTCTGGAAATTCTGTTGGACAATGATATGGGGTAGAATGACAGTACTACTACAAGAATTGAGAGAATGATGTTTTACAATAGTGACAGGAATAGCATCTATGGTGGTAAGGAGAGAAAGATCACTAGCTTGGCTAGCATTCTGGACTGTGATGATGTGTGCGCCACTCTTGAGAGCATGAAAAGATATATCTTTACCAACATGGCATAAGAGAGCTTTGCCAATACTATGATCGGAAAGATAGGCAGTAGAAGTCAGTCTTAGAGTAAAAAACTTAGGCCATTGCGTATTGTGTAACATAGCGTGTAAGGGAGTGCGTGACGTGCTAGTCTTTTCTGAGCTGAATGAGAATGAAGCGACGAAGTATCATCACGTAAGGGTCTTGGGCGTTTAGATGTGGGACGGAGTTGGTCCGACGTGGGATGTCGGACCATAGAGGGAGAAGCGAAAGCATAGTCAAAGAAGAGAAGAGGTCAGACGATCAAGGAGTCAGTTGAAACCGGTACCTGAAGCAGGTGACAAACGGCACCAGCAAGAGGTACAGGGGTATTAGAAATGGCCAAAGAGTGGTCCAATAACGAGGTAGGGTCAGAACTGGGTGCGGTATCAGGAAGGGGCCTGGGAGTAGGAGGTTCATGGATTGGGAACTCCATGGGTAGGTTACTTCCTTCTTTTTGTTTTTAGAAAAAAGAAAAAGAAAATAGAAAGAAAAAGAATAAGAGAGGAATGTGGAGGATTAGCTCCTAGGAGGCTAGGAGGAAGGAAAGGGTTGTAAATCTCCCTCCGTGCCCAAGAGGACCTCAGCACCGCAAGTAGTGCAGATGTGGCATGGAACCCGTGCCATACCCTACCCTTCATGCCAGTAAAAGAGCAATCCGGGATAGCAACCTCACATCCTCAAAGCCACCTCGGTGGACAAAGAGAGGCGGCTGGACACCCGCCACAAAGCATACCTCTTTTTCCACCACCCCCAGAATCCAAAGGCAGCCTCCAGAGATACACCGCACCCGAAAGATATCCAAAGCCACTCCCGGGGACCAGAGAGGGATCGGGACATCCCCAGGCGATCCAGATTCTATGGCAAACTATACCACCGCCAAGAACCTCAACGGAATGGGATGGACCACGGTATACTTCCCCTACCTAGGAACCATTATGCCTTAGGGAGAATCCCAAAGGCTGAAAACAGGAAGAGGATAGGGAAGGGATGGGGAGGGAAGGGAAAGGGGAGGATGGGGTAGGGAGGGGGAGTGGGGTAATAGGTTGGTCTGAGGAAGGAGACCAAAAGGTCTAATTCCTCAGACCAAGAGCCTCTTCACCAAACTCCCTTGAAGAGGAAATACCAGGATAATGTGTCTTGACAGGCAAGCAAAATGCTACACAGGGCATGCAAGAGCCTATGTCTGGCTCTTACACAATGTCATGTACAGTACTACTACTAATCCTCAAGAGAGGTTCCTTGATGTTAGTGAGGGACTCATGATCCATCCAATTGGATCCGCCCTTCCCTTCCTTGGATCGAACCTGAATGCTTCCCATTCCCCATTGTAGAGGTGTGAGCAAAGCTCAGATCTCTAGTAAGTAAGATTTGTTATGTTATACCATGAATTAAGTTAAGATCCTAAACTTCACCTCACGAAACAGACAAAGCAAATACGATAGTAATTATGGACAAGGTAGATTATAGTGGAAAAATTACCATATTATTAGACGGGGAACTAACGTGCCTCTTAACCCAGCCAATTATATGAAGACTTTCTAGGTCTGTGCTGCTGCCCTGGCTTCCCCATTAACTATAAATTCAGACCAGATAACTTATGATTCGTCTGCCTCTCTAATTCCGGTGAGAGGGAAGAAAGGATCTTAATCCAAGGAATTAAATGTCTCCTCCCTCGAATCCACCCTAATTACCTCCCCACCAGGATACACTAATTAACACCTAATGCCACTTGACACACACCGAGGCGAGGGTCTTGGCCAGGAGGACAACATTATCACAAAATCCTTAAAATGTTTCCCAACAGCTGATCTGCTGCCACTGTCTATCAGGCGACACACTACCATCTATCTATCCAGGGACTACCATGCTAATTTGTTTTGCATGTGTGGCCCTTTCTATGTGTAATAATGTTGGCTCTTTATTAGTTTAGTTTAGTTTTCGTTTATAGGCGTTTATGAGGAAAGTTAATGATAAAGATGTTGTACTTGACTGATGTATTTAGCTAATTACCGGAGTTCATTTACTCAAAATATCATTAACAATAACTATAAAATACCAAATGTAATACATTATTGATTATAATGATAATGATAAATATTATTTTCCTCAAGATGAATAGTATTTAAAAAAAAAGTGAGCCTAAATGAACAAAATTAACAAAAATAAGCAATATTTTAGAATAATAATGCATGTCTAATGTTATTATGATGACTGAATAATAATAATGCTAAATAAAGAAAACTCTTATTTATTTATAACTATTAGTGACGTAAATATGGTAATAAAATATAAATTATCAGCAACTACGGATAAGATGCTAAGATTTCTTCGGGGCTTATAATAAATAAAGCTGTAATAATCTAGCCTATATTAGGTAATAGACGAGTTGAAATAATAAATAAATTAGGTGTAAATCTCCTTAATTTCTGCTAACTATGGCAAGTCCAGTCTAATTGCCAGTGAACACTTTGCTTGTGACTGAGGCTGACTTGGACCACCTGACTTTTGGAAGTCACGAGTTATTAGTCAATATTTTCTCCATTAAGACCACTAAGTCACGTAAAAGACGTTAAACTTATTGAAAAAAAGGAGGAGGCGATATTTTGGAAGGAGAAAAGATCAAATTCACTCACTGCACTTGATGAAATGGCAGAGGTATGGTATTTTGGGCTGCAGGTTTTTTTTTTTTTTAATTATACTGTGTTAGCAGTAAGGGATTTAAATTTTACTTATGGTGGCATATTTGATTAATACTGTAATGAAGTTGTGTTTGACCTTCATTTGATGCTATGAGATAATTTGTACATATGGATTTAGATTATTTAATTGCCTGGATATCCTAGGTTAAGTCATCAAAAATGTATTTTTTTTTTTGTATATTTGATACAACTTTTGCATCAAGATTGTGCCTTTATGCTGGGAATGACTTGATCTGAGGAACTGGAGCTTTCCTTCCTCAGATTAAGCTTAATAACTGTAAACTTCCCATATCCTGGGTTCTGTATGACCCTTACTAGTGTAGCACTTCCCTCTTAATGTAACAAAATATATCTATATGCTGTTTGTAAGTATTAAAGTTAAAATGTAAATATATCATATGTTTTAATTTCCTCTATATACCCTGTGACTCTTCTAAATAAAGCAAGGATCCCAGTGCTCGAAATGCACAGCATGCTAGTGGCTTTCTTTATGCTTAATAATATTTTATATAATAATAATCATAATAATAATAATATATTTGCTACAAGTACCTGTATCAGGTATACAGACCATAGCTGACATGTGACATACTACTATTTAGAAAACCGCTTGTTATGCAGAGCATTCGGGAAATTAGGTCAATTCGTCCCAGGATGCGACCCACACTAGTCCACTAACACCCAGGTACCCATTATTACTGATGGGTGAACATGGACAACTGGTGTAAGGAAGCACGCCCAGTGTTTCAACCCTCGCCGGGAATCAAACCCGAACCCTCAGCGTGTGAAGCAAGAATTTTTGCCACCAAGCCACAGGCCTGTATACTACACAAATAAATAAAGTTGTTTATTGTAATGGAAATAAGTCACGTTGGCTTTGTTATCTAGGTTATTTGCACTACTAGTATATGATAATTGTATATATGTGTACCTGTGCCTAAATAAACTTACACCCCTCAAGGGAGGTTCCTTGCTGTTGGCGAGGGGCTCTTGATCTAAGGAATAAGACATAAAATGCCGGTAAATATCTATAATGTGAAATTTTTACATGTTTGTAGCATATAGTGTGTGTAGAACAAGTTTACCTGTATACTTTGCATTATTTAAACTTTAATTACATGTGAAATTCTATAATTTATTTAATCTTTTCAGGAGATGAAGAAATATCTACTTGATTTGATGAACAGGCAAGTTATTAATTTTATTTTTATTTTGTAACAAAATACTGTACTGCAATAAAATACTGAGTAATACTGTAATAAATTTTAGATGGCATTTTTACTTGTTAGACCTGTGAATCTATACTGCCTATCATATTTTTACCATTATCCATCTTTAATTTCTGTATCACATTGATCATCTTCCACTAAGTCAGGATGACCCAAAAGAGGAAACTTCTTCACCATCATTCATTCAATAGCTGTCCAGAAGTACACACACACACTCCATGACTTTGCATACTATACACATCAGTGACCTGTGTCACTGACGTGTATAGTATGCAAAGTCGTGGAGAAGATTATCAAGAGGAGAGTGATGGAGCACGTAGAACAAAACAAGCTTATTAACGACAACCAGCACAGATTCAGGGAAGGCAAATTCTGGAGTTTTATGACAAGGTAAAGGAAGTAAGACATATGAGAGAGAGGGGTGAGTAGACTGTAAGCAGGCCTTCAACTCAGTTCCTCACAAGAGATTAGTGCAACAGCTAGAGGATCAGGCATATATAACAGGAAGGGCACTGCAATGGATCAAAGAATACCTGACAGAGAGGCAACAAGAAGTCATGGTATGTGATGATTTATCACAGTGGGTGCCTGCGACGAGCGGGGTTCCACAGGGGTCAGTCCTAGGACCAGTGCTATTTCTGGTATATGTGAATGACATGATGAAAGGGATAGACTCAGAAAGTGTCCCTGTTTGCAGATGATGTGAAGTTAATGAGGAGAATTAAATCAGATGAGGACCAGGCAGGACTACAAAGAGACCTGCACAGGCTCTTAGCCTGGTCCAGCAACTGACTCCTCGAATTTAACCCCGCCAAATGCAAAGTTATGAAGATCAGGGAAGGGCAAGGAAGACCACAGACAGAGTATAGGGTAGGTGGCCAAAGACTGCAAACCTCACTCAAGGAAAAGGATCTTGGGGTGAGTATAATACGTACTAAGCACATCTCCTGAAGTGCACAACAACCAGATAACTGCTGCAGCATATTGGCACCTGGCAAACCTGAGAATAGCGTTCCGATACCTCAGTAAGGAATTGTTCAAGACTCTGTACAACGTGTACGTCAGGCCCATGCTGGAGTATGCAGCACCAGTTTGGAACCCACACCTGGTCAAGCATGTCAAGAAATTAGAGAAAGTGCAAAAGTTTGCAATATAGCTAGTTCAAGAGCTAAGGGAAATATCCTACGAAGAAAGGTTAAGGGAAATCGGCCTGATGACACTGGAGGACAGGTGGGTTAGGGGAGACATGATAACGACATACAAAATACTGCGAGGAATTGACAAGGTGGACAGACAGGATGTTCCAGAGATGGGACACAGAAACAAGGGGTCACAATTGGAAGTTGAAGACTCAGATGAGTCAAAGAGATGTTAGGAAGTATTACTTTAGTCATAGAGTTGTCAGGAAGTAGAATAGTCTGGCAAGTGATGTAGTAGAGGCAGGAACCATACATAGTTTTAAGACGAGGTATGATAAAGCTCTTGGAGCAGGGAGAGAGAGGACCTAGTAGCAATAAGTGAAGAGGCAGGGCCAGGAGCTGTGTCTCAACCCCTGCAACCACAAATAGGTGAGTATATATACACACACACACACACATACAACAGGCCTAGTGTCTAATCGACATGTGCCTAGGACAAAATGGTAAAACACACACACACACACACAGTCACAGAGTAGTCAGGAAGTGGAATAGTTTGGGAAGCAATGTAGTGGAGGCAGGATCCATTCATAGTTTTAAGAAGAGGTATGATAAAGCTCATGGTGCAGGGAGAGTGACCCAGTAGTGGCCAGTGAAGAGGCGGGGCCAGGAGCTATGACTCGACCCCTGTAACCACAACTAGGTGAGTACACACACTTACCTTCGACACAGTTCCTCACAAGAGATTAGTGCAGAAGCTAGAGGATCAGGCATGTATAACAGGAAGGGTACTGCAATGGATCAGAGAATACCTGACACTGAGGCAAGAACGAGTCATGGTATGAGATGAAGTATCACAATGGGCGCCTGTGACGAGCGGGGCTCCACAGGGGTCAGTCCTAGGACCAGTGCTGTTTTTGGTATATGTGAATGACATGACGGAAGGGATAGACTCAGAAGTGTCCCTGTTTGCAGATGATGTGAAGTTAATGAGAAGAATTAAATCAGATGATGATCAGGCAGGATTCCAAAGAGACCTGGACAGGCTGGACACGTGGTCCAGCGACTTGCTACTCGAATTTAACCTAGCCAAATGCAAAATCATGAAGATCGGGGAAGGCCAAAGAAGACCGCAGACAGAGTATAGGCTAGTTGGCCAAAGACTCCAAACCTTACTCTAGAAGAAGCACATATCAACCAGATAACTGACATACAAAATATTGCTAGGAATAGATAAGGTGGACAGAGACGGGATGTTCCAAAGATGGGACACAGAAACAAGGGGTCACAATTGGAAATTGAAGACTCAGATGCATCAAAGGGATGTTATGAAGTATTTCTTCAGTCACAGAGTTGTCAGGAAGTGGAATAGTCTGGAAAGTGAGGTAGTGAAGGCAGGAACCATACATAGCTTTAAGACGAGGTATGATAAAGCTCATGGAGCAGGGAGAGAGAGGACCTAGTAGCGATCAGTGAAACAGCGGGGCCAGGAGCTGAGTCTCGACCCCTGCAACCACAAATTTGTGAATACAAATAGGTGAGTACACTCACACTCACACTTACTCACTTCAAATGACCCCTTAAACTAAAACATACCAGTCTCCTCTTCATAGTGTAAGCACTGTACTTCCTGCCTCTTACCATCCTGTTTATTTAGTAATTATTTTTAACTTGTTTTTTCTTTTATTTTATTCCTATTCTCACATGTAATCGTAGTTTAGTTTTAAGGTTGCCTGAAATGCCTTGCATAATAAGGGGCTTTCTTTAAAGTACAGTGGTACCCCGAGTTTCGTACTTTATTCGTTCCAGAAGGCTGTTCGAGTGCCGTTACCGAACGAATTTGTTCCCATAAGGAATAATGTAAATTAGATTAGTCCGTTTCAGACCCCCAAAAATACACTCACAAAAGCACTTACATAATTGTTCAAGTTGGGAGCAGTGTGAAACTCTGGGTACCACTGTAGTTTATACAAGTCAACCACCCTAATTTCATAATATAGTGTACTCCACTAATAGAAATAAAGTTTGTTTTGTTTTAAGTATAATGGGCAAAAATAGATCTTGAGGCTAATATGTATAAATTTGAGTGAAGAATTACTATAAATTAAAAAATGTACATAAATGAAACACATCCATCATTATTAAACTTTTATGAGGATACACTTTGCCCATTTGGTTTTATTCATCCAGTACAGAGATAAGGAATACAGTATACATATGTTTTTTATAATGGACTTTTTTAATAAACTTAGTATGTGCACTTGAATGACTTTTGCAATATAGATCTCATTAGACTAATCTGTTATAACTGAATTTCTCTATTTTCAGTACTGAAGATGTTCTCGGTATTGTCATAACAGACCGTGATGGAGTACCAATACTAAAAGGTAAGTAGTCTCAAACATAATGAAGTATAAATGATCTTATGTAAGGTGCTCTTGTAATAATGTAGGTAGAATTACTGACAATATGTTAGGTAAAAGGACACAAGTGCAACTAATGTGACATTTTATTGTGGCAATGTTTTGCTCTCCAGGAGCTTTGTCAAGCTGTTACATAACTGCTTGACAAAGCTCCTGGAGAGTGAAACATTTCCACAATAAAATGTCACATTAGGTGCACTTGTCCTTTTACCTAACATAAGGTGCTCTTGTTATTAAATTTTCATTAATCAGTTATTTCAGAAACAAATATTTAGATATGAATATGTGTATTAAAACAAATTCTAAATTAAAAATTGATGATTTCATTTCCATTCATTATACTGTATATACAAGTGATATAGCCTTAGTTAACATGATTGACATATTCAATAGAAAGCCCTGGTTTTGCAGAGCATTTCCAAATGCCAGAAATCACAAAGAGCACATGTTTTTGTATTCACATCTGGGACAGATGTAACTACAGAAATTTGCCAGAGTTGTGCATGTATGACTCAGCAGATCTGCACTTGAATGGAAATTTGATATTTTACACAAAATTTATACAGCAAGCTATATATATTGAAAAATGAGAGTTATGGTTACACAAATTATGAGTTTTCTGTATACCTGGAGAAGGTTTCGGGGGTCAACACCCCCGCGGCCCAGTCTGAGACCAGGCCAAATATTGGAAGTTTTTTTTTTGTAGGTCACATTTGCAATAACAATCAACTTTAATGACAGTGTTTCAAATAAAGTTTACCATTATCAAATGTCCCGAATGTCGAGGAAGGATTTTTCATATTTTCTTAGTTTCATTGACATATGCATATGTTAACCCCTGTGGTTTAGCGCTTCTATTTGATTATAATAATAATAATATGCATATGTTAATTTGAATTAAAATTTGGTGAGATCTAAAATGGAGCAAACAGTAAATGAATGTATTTTACACAACCCACACACAGGAGAAAGAAACTTATGATAACGTTTTGGTCCGACTTGAACTATTAATTAGCCACAGTGTGTGTTTAGTTAATGATCCCAGTCAGACCAAAATGTCATCATAAGTTTCTTTCTCCTATGTTCAGGTTATTTGTGTATTGTTCCAGTCATGGTATTATGCTTGTTTGTTCTTAATGAATGTATTATTTTTTTTACTTTACTGAAAGTTATTAAAATATTTTTAGTTGCAGCAGATGAAGTACCAGAACTAGCAATGCGACCAAACTTTATCTCAACTTTTAGTATGGCGACAGACCAAGCTGGTAAACTGGGCATGGGCAAGAATCACAAGATGGTGTGTATATATGGAAACTACCAAGTAAGTATGTATATACTGTAAAATTATGTGCTTGCCAAGTTGATGAACATTTTATGCATGAAAGAATCTATTGGCATCCTCCTTATCAGAAACTAGGCTGAAGTGGAGTACTGAATACTGGTACATTATACACGACAAACCAACAAGTGGACAGCATAAGACACAGTATGCAAAGAAACCTTTAATGTCTGTACAACTTTTTTTTTCTTTCAATAAACCAGCCGTATTCCACCGAGGCAGGGTGGCCCAAAAAGAAAAACGAAAGTTTCCTTTTTTAAATGTAATAAAACATACAGAAGGGGTTACTAGCCCCTTGCGCCTGGCATTTTAATCGCCTCTTATGACATGCATGGCTTCCAGAGGAAGAATTCTGTTCCTCTTCCCCATGGAGAACTACTTTTTACCAACATATTTATGGGCTTCCAAAAACTGGTACAGTGGACCCTCGGTTTTCGCCGAAAATTCTTTCCAGAATGCTGCTCAAGTGCCATTACCGAACGAATTTACTTCCTTAAGAAATAATGTCACGTAGATTAGTCTATTTCAGACCCCCAAAAATACACTTGCAAAAGCACTTACGAAAATACACTTACATAAATGTTCGAGTTTGGAGATGACCGAAAACCGAGGGACCACTGTACGTAAGTAATTCAATTCTACATTCCTCTACTCCCTATCACTTCAGGCATTAGGTCCACCCCATGCCAACCTGGCCAAAGTTTGGGCTAAAAACCTCTTTAAGGGGGGCTCCTTGACGAGGTAAAGAGGCTATCGGTCTGAGGAATTGGACCTTTTGGTCTTCTTCCTCAGACCGAACCTAATTACCCCCAATCCCCCTCCCCTTTCACATCTTCCCCATCCTCCCTTTTCCCTTTCCTCCTCCCCTCCTCATCCCTCCCTTATTTCCTTCCCAGTTTTACCCTGGGAGCTTCTCTCCTCAGGCATTCTAGTTCCTAGGTAGGGGGAAGGGTATCGTGGTCCATCCCATTCCGTTGAGGTCCTTGGCGGTGGTGTAGTTTGCCGTGGAATCTGGATCGCCTGGGGATGTCCCGATCCCTCTCCGGTCACCCGGGGGGTGGCCTTGGGTATCTTTCGGGCGACGGGTGTATCTCTGGAGGCCACCTTTCGGATTCCGGGGGTGGTGGCCGAAGGCGGTATGCTTTGTGGCGGATATCCGGCCGCCCTCTCTTTGTCCGCCGAGATGGCTCGGTGGATGTGAGGTTGCTATCCCGGATTGCTGGTTTACTGGCATGAAGGGTAGGGTATGGCACGGGTTCCATGCTGCATCTGCACCACTTGCGGTGTTGAGGTCCTCTTGGGCATGGAGGGGGATTTACGCTCCCTTTCATTCCTCCTAGGAGCTATTCCTCCACGTTCCCTTTTTTATTCTTTTTTTATTTTTATTTTATTTTCTTCTTCTTTTTTTTTTCTTAAAAATAAAAAGAAAGAAGTAACCTAACCATGGCTGACCCAATCCATGAACCCACTACCCCCGGGCCCCTTCCTGATACCGCACCCAGTACTGACCCTGCCTCGTTAACGGATGACTCTTGGACACCTCTCATGCCCCTGTACCTCTTGCTGGTGCTGGTTCGTCACCTGCTTCAGGTACCAGGGTCCCGACTGGCCCTTTCGATACGTCTGACCTTCGCTCTTCTCTGACCTTGATTCCGTTCTCCTCGACGGTGCGGCAATTTCGAATCGCTCGCCCGTCTCCCATCGGACCACCCCGGTCCCACACAAAACGACCAAGACCCACACATGACGATTCGACACTCCCTTCTCGTTCATCGCAGAAACGACCAGCTCGACACGCACTCCCTTAAACTCTGTTTCAAACTACTCAATGGACAAAGTTTTTACTCTGCGACCGACTTCTCCTAATACCTATCTTTCAGACCATAGTATTGGTAAAGCTCTGCTACGCCATGTTGGTAAAGACATCTCATTTCACGCTCTCAAGAGCGGCACTCGCATCATCACGGTCCAGAATGCTGGCCAAGCTCGCGATCTTTCTCTTCTTACGACCATTGACACTACACCTGTT
>WNWK01005512.1:0-14718 GCA_009830355.1 Cherax destructor | reverse complement strand
CCTGTTGGACTGCCCACTCTATCAACGAGCACGCAGAATTTACCTTCAACGACGTCTTCGCTCTGCGGCCCTTTCTTTACCTTCCCTTCTTGCAGATGGACCCTCCTTTAATCCTGACTCTCTTGTTGACTTTTTGACAGAAACTGACTTACTACACAAACTCTGAAGATTATACCTCTAGCACCTCCCTCAGTCCCTTCTACCTCGATCTCTTGCTACCCTCCACCCCTGCACTACCCACCGTCATCTAGCACTCCATACCCTACTAATCGTCCATCTCCCTCTTACAACTCACTCTCCCTGCATCCTACAATAACCTGCAGCGCTGTATAACCCCTGTGGTTTAGCGCTTCTATTTGATTATAATAATAATAATCGGAAGATTGTTCCACGCATCTACAACTCTGTTCGAAAACCAGTACTTGCCTATGTCCTTTCTAAATCTAAATTTAATTCTACATTCCTCTACTCCCTATCACTTCAGGCATTAGGTCCACCCCATGCCAACCTGGCCAAAGTTTGGGCTAAAAAACTGTCCAAAATGTTAGGTTCTATCAGCTACTTTCACCATCGTCACTCAGGTTTCTTAATGTATATTTTTTTTAATAGCAATGTTCATTGTGAAAATATAATGGTTTATCATACAAGTCAGAAATGTTTGTGCATAGACCTAAAAACACTTACTCGTAATCAGTTCTTACTGTACAGAATTGCTTAATGTATGAATTTAAATGGACTTAGCTGAGAAGTAAATTTTTCTAAAGTCTTACTTGAAAATATAGATTAAAGTTAGGAAGAAAGATTAAACTACTTAGCTACATAAGCTGTTCAATGGTAGCCTAATTGGCTAGCATTCTTGAAATGTCAGAAATTTTTTATTTGTCAAAAGCAAATCAAGCATCAGAAAATTGTACTATTAATTTAGATTTGCTGTATACTAAAATCAATTTTTCCCCATTCACCTCTGCAGGTTGTGCATTTCAACAAGTTACCCATGGTTGTGACAGTAATAGCAACTAATACTGCAAACACAGGTTTACTCATGGATATGGACAAGGATATTTCAGCTTTAGTATCCCAGCTTATGAATGTTGTTGATATCTAGCAGTTAAAATTTTTATATATGCTCCCTAATAAATATGTATGTTCCCTTTATTAAATTATTATATTAATGCTCGTTTTAGTAGCTTTGTTTTTTCCTTCAGAAAAGAGATGGATTGATCAAATTGTCTGCACAGATTTTCCATAAGAAATAAGAATTAAAATTGCATTTAATATTGAGCAGTGACTGGCTAAGTGATCTGACCCACACAGGTTTAGCACTTTTTTTTCATGAATGCAATAGTTGACTAGCTGAGCTTGATAATCATGATTGCTAATGGACTGATTGCAAATCATAATGGTGTTAAGCTGAAGATGAGGAATGTAACTTAATTCAAAATTCAAGCATTTCATTACCTTGAGATTCAGGATCACAACTTTACTAGTAAAGTTGACAGAACATTGAGCCTCAGAGTAAAATAGTCTAGCATCTTAACCCTTTGGGGGTCGACAGGCCTTCTCAGGAAAGTGTTCCTGGGGTCGAAAATTTTTTGGAAAAAAAAAATTAATATTTTCTTATGAAATGATAGAGAATCTTTTTTCGATCATAACACCACCAAAATTATGAAATTTGATTGAAAACTAACGAAATTATGCTTTCGCGAAGTTATCGGTATCTGACACTGACGCATCGGCGATTTCACCCACTTCGAGCCCTATTTTCGACAAATTCCAATGTTTCAGTCTCCTAAAATTATAGCTATTTCGCTAGAACTCCATTTCTTTTACCGAATGAGTAGAAGAAACTGCCTATTTACCAATTTCATCTACCCAAAATAGTGGTCAGAAAATGGCAATTTTCCAAATTCACACAAATTTCAAACGATGCCAATTTCAAAATAGGGTCCAGAGTAAACAAGGCAGACATTCCTGGCACTAAAATAACATGTTCTCTGTTCATTAGCCACGTCTCCAGGCCCCTGTTCCATTACTTTTGCTTTCCATTTTGAATTTTTATTCTCACAAAAATAGAAGATTTACTGTTATGTATACAACTGCATCATTGTAAAAATGGTATAAATAATATCAGAGCACTTGTGCATGAATATAAGACTCACCAGTTGATGTGTATTGGACGCATGGTGTGATTTATTTACTCTTGAACATCGTCAAAAATCGAACATTTTCGCTACTTTGAGCTCAATTTCAAGGTACTTGTCATTGTCATACCAATTAAAATCATCTCCATTTCTGTAATATATCTTCCATTCTATCAAATGAGACCAAGAAAACGAGAATACATCAATAAATACCATACGAAAATCGACTGCAAAGTCGCTGTTTTAATAGAAAAAAACGGTCAGTTTTTTTTTTCTCTCATTATGCAGTGTGTACTGCAGGATTTTTTTTATACTGCGCACACTGACCACACAGACCCATTCTTTCATATGTATGCCTACCAGACGTTTTCTGCTTAAATTGAGGCTGCTAGAATTTGGGCGTACTAGTACGGCACCAACCCCTGCTCGTAAAACGTACTAGTACGGCACCGACCCCGAAAGGGTTAAATATGGCTGAGCCTAGCATCTTGGACAGGAAAGTAACCTTTATATTAAACAAAAAAATTTAAATCTTTTTTGGAAAGGCCATCCTGTTTTAGCCAGAGGAGCTCTCAAGGCCTTATACAAGCCAACTTTTAAAGTAGAATATTCTTATAAAGAAATGAAATGTAGTGTTTTACCATCCATATGTGAGGAAAAGTTTTATGACTTGTGATTCTAATTGGCACTTCACTTCAAGATTTCATTGAGATATGCATACGTACTGTATATGCTTTCAGAGTAATGTTATAGATACTGAACCCTGAAGATGGAGTGATGAGAGTACTGTATGTGCATAATATTTTTAACGAGTTTGGTTGATTAATGAAAGTGTTGTAAATTATCCCCGCCACACAGTATTTTTGTTACTTAATGTGTAATTCAACATCATACAGTAGAAATAAGGCTTATGTAACTGATGTATTGTTTAATAAAACAAATAGGTAGCATTTGTATTTATTCCATAAATTAATTACATATGTAGTATATTAATGGGTATTGAATGAGGTAAGAATCATTTGCTCCTTTTCCAATACTGTAGTCGTAGTAATAATACTGTAGTTATGTATCATTTCAAAGTGGCTGTTCATTCACCAAAGACCTGGGATTTGGTTTACCTATGCACAAATCATGTGGATCAGATAACTGAACTAATGACAGGCAGGTCCTAATAACAAGAGAAATAAGCTCGTGGACAGATACTGTAATGTCATTTATCCATAATCAGCACAGTTGTACTTTTGCATCTTTGATGCCTCATTCCATATGCGAGCATCTGCTTCTTGAGGGGGTGACCTCGTGTAGAACCAAAGACATTTCAACCTGATGTGATTATTGTGTTTGCATTTATATTTTTAAACCTTTAATCAAGATTTACACAATACTGTGCTATAATGTGTACCGAGAATTGAGACTTGGTGAAATGAACAAGGAATAGTATGGCAAATACCTGAGAAATAAGAAAAGCACATGTGACTGAGTAAATGCAAGCCAAGAATGGGAATGCCCTACACTTTACAAGAATGAGGATTTTTGAAAATTTAATATATGACAAAGAGCCGAGTGATCCCTATGGGTTTAGCAGTTCATTTAAAATTTAATAATATTAATGTATAACTAAGCTGTACTAGGGTTCAGCAATGAAGTAAATAAACCAGGTAACTTTTTTTTTGAGTGACCAAGGCCAAATGGCACACAATATTACTTTCTGCATTTATACACATGTTTATTCAAGCTTGATTTTAGATAACATTAAAGGTATAAGAGCTTCATCCAGAATTTTATAGATATTTCAGCACTTAATTACCCACATGAATGTAATAGTATATAAAACAATGTATTAGTATCAATTAGTAATAAAGCCATGCAGTTAATATAACATCAAGAATATTATAAAATTTTATCCCTGCATATGTGTCAGTGGATCTAGTACACCATAAAGCAAGAATGGGAGAGTTTTAATGTGGAGTGATATTCCATCATGGTGGCATTACTTGACACTCCCTTTAAAAGGGGGGTTCCTGGATTCTAATGAAGGGCTCTTGATACCAAGGGAATGGAGCTACTTTCCGTTCTCTTGGATCAAACCTGATTACCTCCCATTCCCAAGATGCTGTATGATCCCAACAGGTTTGATACTCCCTCATATTGTAATAATTATTTATGCTGTTATTCTCATTTATTACACACACTGTACCTGTGTAATTGATCATTCTGTGAGTGGAAAGTATGATTAAATTACAAAATAAATGAAATAGTCGTACTCTTTGTATATATAAATCAATAAATTTCATTTAATTTTTTTTATAGTTGAACAGTTTTGATTGAATACGATTTAAATTTGTATTTTAATCATATGCACATGTGAGCAAGCACACGTGCACATGCACTCACGTACATACGTGCACACATTGCATGTGCATGCACATGTATGCACCCCCACAGTAATTTAAGAACAGTTTAATGAACACTGAAAATATAGAATTCATTTGGATACAGTGCAATAGCTGACTAGATACAATGCCGTAGCTGACTAGATATAATGTAGTTTGACTAGATAGTGCAGCAACTGACTAGATACAATAGTGTCAAGAGTTATGGTCAATGAAGTCCTAACATCAGTTCAGAAACAACTTCACGATGAATAATTATAGCATTGGTGGTTTCATAGTAGTAGTAGTATAAGTAGTAATGTAAGGTAGTACAGTAATTACCATTCTGCTTCCACTTGTCTTATTAAATATCCATTCACATTTTTCATAACTATGTCTTGACCGCTCTTGCAGGCTGGCAATGTGGCCATAGGATAGGAAGAGAGCCTTCGGTTAAACTATTCTTACCTTTTCTGTCCAGACAGAAATAGGAGCTGGATAATTATAGTTCTTTGCACATAGCCTAGATATAAACTGTCAGATCTGTTTTCTACTTTTCCCATTTAGCGTTTAGCTTTTTATTGTACTAATAATAATATCTTTCCCATGTACTATACTCTTAGGTATTCCAATATACAGAGTGATTTCAAGTAGGCCACAGGAAGGTTTAGCAATACTGTACTAGTTTTTAGGTGAAAAATAGTGGAATGTAATTTACAAGAGAAATTGATGGAAACAGACTCCATACATAGCTTCAAGAGTAAATATAAAGGGCACAGGAGAAACCAGCAAGCTAGACAAAACCTTTGTTAAAACTGCAAGGCCAGTAGTGGCTAAGGTTTGACCCTTACCTTCCCGGCATAAATTAGTGAGTATGTACATTACATTAAAATGAGAGGTGCGCATTTTTTGAATTTAATAATAAAAATGAGAGCTATAACGGTAAACCACACATCCAACCGAGTCCAATGCATTACAAAGCATTTATTTTGTGTATGTGGGTTTAGCACTTTGTGACTAAAAGAATCACATTTTTGTGTGAATATTATAAACTTGGGTGTAAGAACAGTAAAGCTGTGGAATGAACTAGATATTGACACAGTATAAGCTGACTATGAAGAAGCTTTATGACCCATACGGGAGTGGCGCTTGTTTTTTAAATAAAACAAGGCTTATCTCTCAGAGGAGGTATGACCCTTATGGGTTTAGTGCTTAGTTATGATTGTAATAATCTAAGAGGAGGTTCCTTGATGCCTATGAGGGTCTCTTGATACAAGGTATAATAATAGCAATACATGTATTAATAATTGTGTCTTGGTGGGAGATGGTTGATGAGGTAAGAAGGTAATATACAAGGGCTAGGAGGAAAATGTGATTGGCAGTTATCCTCGGTCAGTCGAAAGCTGATGCAGAGCCAAGAGCTAGAGTTCAACCTACTAACTTAAATAGGTAATTTGACCCAAGTGATATCAACTTGGCAACACTGAAGGAGTAAAGCCAGAAAAGTCTGCAGGTGTAAGGGTACCAAGACCTTTCAACACCCTCCATACATTTAGTGGATGACCAACAGACCTCTGATTGTTTTGAAAAGAGAATGTGATAAGTTCCTCAAGTTGGTTCTTGATCAGCTAGGCTGGGGTGCTTGCATGTACTTCGTGCAGCTAGCACCAACAGCCTGGTTGATCAGGCCTGGTGTGGGGGCGTTGACCCTCAGAACACTCCTCAGGTAGACATTGAGAGGTATCAAAATTGTGGACAAGAATACGTGTCTACTCAAGTCTCACTTTAAGGGACATTTGGGACTGAGAACCAAAATGAGGGATGGCAACTGGCGGTTAATTGCTCACATGAACTAGAAGTGGAGGTCTGAATCCATTCATGGTTTTAAACTTAGGCTTAGTATATCCCAAGGGGTTAGAAGCCTACTTTTCCAGTCTAGAAAAGGTTAAGAGACAGGAGCAGGAAGTAGACACACTTAGATCAGCCACAAGGATGTTAGGAGATACTTGCTCAACCTCGGGGACAGGAGGATCAGGAAGTAGAATAAACTGGACAAGAATATGGTAAAAGTAAACACCTTACAGAGTGTTATGAATAAGTACAACAGGGCTCATAAAGCAAGAAACTAGCTAAACCAGTCATATTCAGTTAAGTGGGGACAGTGGTTAAGATTCGACCACAGCTAGGTGAGTACCCACTTTAGAAGTAATAAAACTAACGACTGTAAGAAAGGAATGAGGGGATTATAGATGCTGCCATAGATACGAGAGATAGTGTTAGGCATAGCTGGTGGGTATATATATATATATATATATATATATATATATATATATATATATATATATATATATATATATATATATATATATATATATATATATATAAAAAAAAAAAAAAAAAAAAAAAAAAAATATATATATATATATATATATATATATATATATATATATATATATATATATATATATATATATATGCAAGAAAACCACTATGAAAAAATAGAAGAATTCCAAGCGCTTTCGTGACTACTCACATTATCAAGGAACTATAACAGGAAACAAGACAAGAAGGGCTTATATAAGGGCGAGACTACACCTCACAGTCACATCACACTAACAAAGACTACACCTCACAGTCACATCACACGACTCTGTGAAGAGGAAAATAAGAAAGGACCTGAAACTCTTCCCAAGAATTAAGATTTGTCCAATTTATCATTAAATTCTTCCCAAATTTTATTAATTATAAATGAATCCAATTTATATAAACCAAAAGAAATATTCATATTATTTTCAAAACTGCTTTTAATGAAACATGATTCTATTATATTTCTCTCAACCATGGACTTGCTTGATACAACCTTCTCAGCATTTTGAAAATCAATTGGATGGTTAAAATCTCTCACATGAATAAATAGAGCATTAGAATCTTGTCCAGTTCTAATGCTATATTTATGTTGTTTTAATCTTAGTTCAAGACTTTTACCAGTTTGACCATAATAAACTTTATCGCATATTTTACAGGGAATCTTATAGACACATCCGTCAGCATTTTGGGGGAATTTTTATCAAAAGTCTTTTTACTGTATCAAGATTTTTAAATACAACTTTGATATTAAAATTCTTAAGAAAGGAAGGCATATCAACCAAGTTTTCATGGTAAGGGAGAACCAACATATTTTTGGTTGAATAAGGTTGGTTGTCCCTTTTTGGATTGTAAAAAGTATTCCTAGCTATTTTAAAAGATTTATCAATTATATTTCTTGGGTATTTTAAATCATTAGCTATTTCATAAATTTTAGAGATTTCTTCATCTATGAACTCTGGACTACAAATACGTAAAGCTCTCAAAAACATTGAAGAAAAAACCGACACTTTAACTCTATCTTGATGTGAAGAGTAATAGTGTACATATGAACAATTATTTGTAGGTTTTCTGTAAATTTTAAATTTAAAATCAATGTTACCCCAAAATGCTGACGGATGTCTATAAGATTCCCTGTAAAATATGCGATAAAGTTTATTATGGTCAAACTGGTAAAAGTCTTGAACTAAGATTAAAACAACATAAATATAGCATTAGAACTGGACAAGATTCTAATGCTCTATTTATTCATGTGAGAGATTTTAACCATCCTATTGATTTTCAAAATGCTGAGAAAGGATATAGGAAAGTATTGGTTTGGAAATAGGGTAGTTGATGAGTGGAACAGTCTGCCTAGTAGGGTTATTGAAGCTAGGACCTTGGGTAGTTTCAAATTTAGGTTGGATAAATTCATGAGTGAGAGGGGTTGGATTTGAGTGGGACTCGCGCATGAGTGGGTAGAATTGTCAAAGCTTATTTCTTGGGTAGCATTGAAAATTGGGTTGAGCAAATATTCTGTTAGTGGGACGGATTGTGAAGGACCTGCCTAGTATGGGCCAACAGGCCTGCTGCAGTGTTCCTCCTTTCTTATGTTCTTATGAGAAGGTTGTATCAAGCAAGTCCATGGTTGAGAGAAATATAATAGAATCATGTTTCATTAAAAGCAGTTTTGAAAATAATATGAATATTTCTTTTGGTTTATATAAATTGGATTCATTTATAATTAATAAAATTTGGGAAGAATTTAATGATAAATTGGACTAATCTTAATTCTTGGGAAGAGTTTCAGGTCCTTTCTTATTTTCCTCTTCACAGAGTCGTGTGATGTGACTGTGAGGTGTAGTCTTTGTTAGTGTGATGTGACTGTGAGGTGTAGTCTCGCCCTTATATAAGCCCTTCTTGTCTTGTTTCCTGTTATAGTTCCTTGATAATGTGAGTAGTCACGAAAGCGCTTGGAATTCTTCTATTTTTCATAGTGGTTTTCTTGCATATTTTGATATCACCTGTTTACTGTGATCTTTTTGCATATATATATATATATATATATATATATATATATATATATATATATATATATATATATATATATATATATATATATATATATATATAATGTATATATATTATATATTATTTATGTATATACATAAATAATTATATATATATATACGTATATATAAAATATATATATATATATATATATATATATATATATATATATATATATATATATATATATATATATATATATATATATATATATATATATATATATATAGTATATGTATGAGAGAGGCTCTCAATCAGTAAAACTGAGCGTTAGTAGTTAAGAAACCGGACCAGTAGCTATGATTCGACCCCTGCAAGCAACTGAATGAACAAAAAAACAATACACTCGACATCATCATGAATTCTGACAAGAACTTATTAATAGCATGTTATTGAGGCATGACTGTCATTTCTGTAATACTAACATAAGTTAATTTGAATTACGTATACTAGCAGTTGGTCACTGAACTAACCACCTGAAACACTATGTGACTGCAGCTCCTAGCCGCTGGCATATATAATCATGTTTTTATATTCCTCTTTCTTATGAGCCAGAAGCAGTGACAGCATGCACTTCTCAAACATGTCGTTCTGGAAGCAGTTCTCCTGAGAAAGTTAGAAAATATATAAATATATTATATATATATATATATAAGTACATATATATATATATATATATATATATATATATATATATATATATATATATATATATATATATATATATATATATATATATAGCTTATGGGAGATTCTAAAGAAAAGTTGCAAAGGTTAGTTGACGAGTTTGGGAGAGTGTGTAAAGGTAGAAAGTTAAAAGTGAACATAGATAAGAGTAAGGTGATGAGGGTATCAAACGATTTAAATAAAGAAAAATTGCAATAACTGAAACATGGTATAATACCAAGAGTCGGGATATGATTGCTGAGTGTCATATTCAGGGGTTTAAGTTGTTCCATGTAGATAGATATAATGGGAAAGGGGTGGAGTTGCATTGTATGTACGAGAAAATATAAATTGCTGCATAAAAACAGGCATAAAAATAGATGGATCATTAACAGAATCTGTTTGGGTAGAGTTTCTAGAAGGTCAAGAAAAACTGATTCTAGGTGTAATATACCGACCTCCAGGCTTGGATCACGATAGAGGGAGACTTCTTTGGGACGAAATTGTTAGGGCTTCTAGGCACAATAACGTAGTGATAGTAGGGGATTTTAACTTTAGTCAAATTGACTGGACTTCTTTGACCGGTAATCTGGAGTCCAGTGACTTTATGGAAGTAGTTCAGGACTGTTTTCTGAAGCAGTGTGTGACGGAGCCTACCAGAGGTAATAATTTGCTCGACCTAGTCTTGTCAAATAAAGAAACTCTTGTAAATAATCTGGAGATCACTGAAGAGCTTGGAGCTAGTGATCACAAATCCATTACTTTTAATATTACATGGGAGTACGACAATAGGGATAATACTGTAAAAGTTCCTGATTTTCGTTCTGCCGATTATATTGGACTTAGGGAACACCTGTCTAATCTCGACTGGGGTAATCTAGCTAACGATTACGATGGGATCTGCGTTTATGATTTTTTCTTAATAATGTACAACGTGCACAGAGTATGTTTATTCCCCAGAGAATTTAGGTCAAATAATAACGATCCCAAATGGATTAACAGGAGGCTAAAACATTTATTAGGGGAGAAAAGAGGAATTTATAGGCGCATCAAAAGAGGAGATGTTAACCTTATTGACCAATATGTTCAGTTGAAAAGAGAAGTAAAAAGGGATTAGAAAGGCTAAACGTGACTATGAGATTAAGGTTGCTAATGAATCAAAGACTAATCCAAAAGGGTTCTTTCAAGTGTACAGGACGAAGGTGAGGGAAAAGGTAGGACCTCTGAAAATTGGGAATGGACAGCTGACGGATAACGAACTGGAAATGTGTTCTCTATTTAATGACTATTTTTGTCAGTCTTTACACTAGAAGACGTAAATGAGATTCCAGAAATTAACAATTATTCAGTTCCTGAAGAATTGAAATTAACTAATATTACTGTCACGAGGATATGGTTATCAAACAGATAGATAAACTGAAGCAAAATAAGTCCCGGACCCGACGAGTTGTTTTCCAGGGTACTTAAAGAATGCAAAATGGAACTTAGTCAGCCATTAACGAATGTGTTTAATACGTCCATTCTAACTGGTGTTGTGCCAGAGATGTGGAAGATAGCTAATGTAGTTCCTATATTCAAATCAGGGGATAAGTCCATTCCATCAAATTACCGTCCAATAAGCCTCACGTCTATAGTAGGCAAATTATTAGAATCAATTATAGCTGATATTATCAGAAGTCACCTTGAAGAACATAATTTGATTAATGAATCTCAGCATGGGTTTACGAGAGGTCGTTCCTGCCTGACAAATTTACTGACGTTTTTCAATAAAACATTTGAGGCAGTAGACAGTGATAAAGAATATGATATAGTTTACTTGGATTTCAGTAAGGCCTTCGATAGAGTACCTCACAAGAGACTCTTAAGAAAGGTGGCAGCTCATGGTATAGGAGGTAAAGTTCTAGCATGGATAGAGGCATGGCTTACCAATAGAAAGCAGAGAGTTTCCATTAATGGGGTCAAATCTGAATGGGGATTTGTCACTAGTGGCGTTCCACAAGGATCAGTTTTGGGCCCATTGTTGTTCATAATTTACATTAATGACCTTGATGAAGGAATTGCAAGTGACATGAGTAAATTTGCTGATGATACAAAAATAGGCCGTATAATTCATTCTGAGGAGGATAACAGTGAACTCCAGGAGGATTTGGATAAATTAATGTCATGGTCTGAAAGTGGCAGATGAAGTTCAATGTGGACAAGTGTAAGGTGCTAGTCGTTGGTAATGAAAATATCCCTCGAATTTATAAACTAGGTGAAGTTGAGCTTGATCATACAGAATGTGAAAAAGACTTGGGAGTCATGGTAAGCAGGAATCTAAAGCCAAGACAACAGTGCCTAAGTGTGCGCAATAAGGCTAACAGATTACTAGGATTTATTTCAAGAAGTATAAGCAACAGAAGTCCAAAAGTTATTTTACAGCTCTATACATCACTAGTGAGACCTCATTTGGATTATGCAGCTCAGTTTTGGTCTCTTTACTACAGGATGGATATAGATTCATTGGAGAACATACAAAGAAGAATGACTAAAATGATTTACAGTATAAGAAATCTCCCATATGAAGATAGACTTAGAGCATTGAATCTCCACTCTCTGGAAGACGTAGAATGAGGGAGATATCATCGAGGTGTACAAGTGGATGATGGGCATAAACAAGGGAGATATTAGTAAAATACTGGATATCGAACCAAGTAAGAACGAGAAATAACGATTTAAATTGGATAAATTTAGATTTAGAAGGACATAGGCAAGTACTGGTTTTCGAACAGAGTTGTAGATGCGTGGAACAATCTTCCAGTAGGGTGATAGAGGCTAGGACCTTGGGTGGCTTTAAAAGAGATTGGACAAATATATGAGTGGGAGGGGCTGGGTTTGATTAGTGTCGCAGTACAGGAGTAAATTCTTAGGTAGTGGTGGTTTGATAAGGACCTGCCTTGTAGGGCCAGTAGGCCTTCTGCAGTGTTCCTCCATTCTTATGTTCTTATGTTCTTATATCACATTGGAGAGAGGGATTATGGAAGAAGTAAATGTTTTCAGATATTTGGGAGTTGATGTGTCAGCGGATGGGTTTATGAAGGATGAGGTTAATCATAGAATTGATGAAGGAAAAAAGGTGAGTGGTGCATTGAGGTATCTGTGGAGACAAAAAACGTTATCCATGGAGGCAAAGAAGGGAATGTACGAAAGTATAGTGGTACCAACACTCTTATATGGGTGTGAAGCATGGGTTGCAAATGCTGCAGCGAGGAGGAGGCTGGAGGCAGTGAGATGTCCTGTCTAAGGGCAATGTGTGGTGTAAATATTATGCAGAAAATTGAATGTGGAAATTAGGAGAAGGTGTGGAGTTACTAAAAGTATTTGTCAGAGGGCTGAAGAGGGTTGTTGAGGTGGTTTGGTCATTTAGAGAGAATGAACCAAAGTAGAATGACTTGGAGAGCGTTATAAATCTGTAGGGAAGGAAGGCGGGGTAGGGGTCGTCCTAGAAAAGGTTGGAGGAAGGGGTAAAGGAGGTTTTGTGGGCGAGGGGCTTGGACTTCCAGCAAGCATGTGTGAGCGTGTTAGATAGGAGTGAATGGAGACGAATGGTTTTGGGACATGACGATCTGTTGGAGTGTGAGCAGGGTAACATTGTGTGAAGGATTCAGGAAACCAGTTATGATTTAGTTGGACTTGAGTCCTGGAAATGGGAAGTACAATGCCTGCACTTTAAAAGGGGGTCTGAGATAGTGACAGCTGGGAGGGACTTATTTCTCAGCTGTCGTATCTGACTCCTCTGCAAAGACAGTGATTATGTATGAGTGTGGTGAAAGTGTTGAATGATGATGAAAGTTTTTTTTTTTTGGGGATTTTCTTTATTTTTGGGTCACCCTGCCTCGGTGGGAGACGGCCGACTTGTTGAAGGAAAAAAAAATATATATATATATATATATATATATATATATATATATATATATATATATATATATATATATATATATATATATAAACATACGTGTTTAAACCACATGTAATATGTAACAGTAAGTGCAAATGCAATATAACTACAATAGTATTCCAAGCACTTTCGTGATTTCTCATATTATTTATCAGTTTTAGAAATCAAGAAAACAGTTGGAATACTATTACTTTTCACTGTTCTTATTTTGCATATTAAGATACCACCCATTTCGTATCGCATTATGTGTATGTATGTATTAATTGAATGATTGTGATGTATCTTTGAGAATAAAATGTGGTTTGGGGCAGACTGCAGTAATTCTGACTTGAACAATTTGATCATAATCGACAAAGGACCCCAATGGAAATAAGTCACTCTGTCTGACTCTTTGGGTTGTCCTAGGTTCTCTACACATATGCTGCTATGTATGATAATCTATGTAATTGTATTTGTGTATACCTGAATAAACTTACTAATCTCAGGTCTCCAAGACGGACCGGAGCGTCAGACTGATGTTATATGGTTTCCAATCTATGAATTAACTGTGAATTGGCCGTACTTACTTGCATTCTAGCGAGACGGTGTATTCATCGCGGTAGAGGTTCTGACACTCCTCACAGGTGCGGATTAGCTTGGCGTAATTGGACCTGTTGTAAGTTCCTTGGCAATTTATGTATTGGAACTCCTTGAAGGTGCCAGGCTGGATCTTGTAGAAATGGGCCGCACCTTGCTGGCTCTGAGGACACCACCAATCACCTTTTTAAGCATGTATATATATATAATATATATATATATATATATATATATATATATATATATATATATATATATATATATATATATATATATATATATATATATATATATATATATATATCTTAAAATTATTACTATTTTTTGTTTTTGTTTTTATATTGAACGGAGTGGAGTTGAACTGGATCTGCCTAGGACAGGCACTGGACAGGGACCTAAAGTCGGTACCTGACCAGCCAGGCGTGGTTCGTACGTTGAACTGCTTGCGGCCAGCAGAACAGCCTGGTTGATCAGGCTGATCCAACATGAGGCCTGGTCACGACCGGGCCGCAGGGCGTTGACCCTTGGAACTCTCTCAGGTATACTCCAGGAGCCGTTTTAGGTCTACACGCAATGCTCCTGATATAACATTATTGTAATCTTTCGACCTGTT